>JAODAL010019031.1:0-73120 GCA_025379985.1 Phyllomedusa bahiana
CCTCCCCCTTTGCTGCTTACCACCAAAAATTTCTATGGAATATCGTTAAGGGGTCTTATCAAAGAACCCTGGCAGCAAACTGGACACAGAATTTTTTGAGTCAAAAAAAAAATGCGCAAGCAAATAGTTTTACAAAAAATTTCTTCTATGAATATTTTAACGGTTTATGGAAGAACCCGGGCACCCAAAATTGCGACACAGAATTCTTCTTGAATCACAAAAAATTTGCTGCAAGCAAATAGTACAAAAAATAGATTTCTTTCACTGGAAAATCTGTTAATGGTGTCTTGTGGAAGAACCCTGGAAGCAACACTGCGGCACAGAACTTTTCTTGAGTCACAAAAAATTGGTGTCTTCTGCAGTAGCTATACCCCCAAAACTGAAAAAATTAACTTTTGGAATCAAAAAAGAGGGAAAAAAGCACCAGTTACAAAAAATGGTTTTGGTTTGTCTGTGTATTTTTTAAGCTTGCTGTCCCCCCCCCCCCCCTGATTAATCTAACTTGCTGCTTTTCCTGTGTAAAATCATTGAGAAATGGTGTGCCTGTCTGCATGCAAGCAAACACACAGAGACAGGTGTTTCATCAGAGAATAAACCGAAAGGGTGTTCAACAAAAATACATGACTCACTAACGGGGTCATTGTTTTTTTAGCACCAAGAGATCCCCCACACATCTGGGTGGATGTTTTTTTTACACTCCATGTGCTGGCCCTGGAGAAGGCCGCCAAAACCGGAATAGCTAAAGTGAAACTAAAAAGGCACATTGAAAGGTGTCTTGAACAAAAATAAAGCCGTTTTGGCTGGGGTTCTAAAAAAAACGGAATTCCCGAACCTAACTTTTCTCGAACCTTCGACAATCTTAGATTATGCACATTTCACTGGGGCCCATTCCTCTAGCTGTGCAGGGGGCCGGGATATGTAGCTATATAAAGGAACCATATTACCTGCCCACCTGAAAAAGGGGCCCTATTTCCTTTTTACCTTATACGGGCCATTCCTGTAGTTAGGGGAAAGAAAGGAGTTTTTTTCGGGACACAAGCCCCAGATAAAACTGTCTGTTCCCCCAAAATTGCCCGGCTTTAATGGCGTGGGGCCCCTAGGGGTTTTCCGGGAAGAGACTGACCAAAGGGGGTTCAGGTCACGGGGGAAAAGGGGATACTGTCATTTTTTTTTTTTTAATTCCCATATTTTCTGCCCAGCTTAAGGGGGGCCCCTATAACCTCCTACTACATACTGGGGGCCCTATAACCTGCCTAGCCAACTTGGGGGGCCCCAAAACCCGCCTAGCTGTTAAGGGGGGCCATTTTACCTTCCTAGCAATATAGGGGGGCCATTTTTACCTCCCTAGCTATTAGGGGGCTGTTTTTCCCTGCCTAGCTATATACTTGGGGCCGTATCACCTGCCGAGCTATATACTGGGAGCCATATTACCTGCCTAGCTGTATACTGGGGACCCTATTACAAGCCTAGCAATATACGGGGCCAAATTTTCCCTGCCTACTATAACGGGGGCCGTATTACTCCTGCAATTACGGGGGGGCCATATTACCTGCCTAGCTATATACTGGGGGCCATATTACCTACCTTTCTATATACTGCGAGCCATATAACCTGCCTAGAAATATACTGGGGTCATATTACCTGTCTAACTATATATTGGGTGCTATATTACTTGTCTAGCTATATACTGGGGGCCCTTTTCCCTACCTAGCCATATACTGGGGCAATATTACCTGCCTATATACTGTGGGCCATATTGCCTGCTTGTATATTGGGGTCTATATTACCTATCGATACACTGGGGGACATATTACCTACCTATCTATATACTGGGGCCTTATTACCTATATACCTACTGGGGGACCCTATCACCTATATATCTAACTACTGGGGAACATATAACCTTTATCTCTACCTACTGGGGAACATATAACCTATATACCTACCTACTGGGAGGGGATTCTATAAACCTACCTAATAGGGGCATATAAAGGAACTCCCCATCCCCCACAGCTGGCACCTGGATTTTCTATCATAAAAAGCCAGTTGCTGTGGGGATAGGGTGTTACCATGCTTTTCTGTATAAACCCCCATTAGGAAGGAAGTTATATCAACCCCCCAGTAGGTAGGTAGGTATATAGGTGCTGGAAAAGTGAGGATTCTGAAATGTTTGTGTGGTAAATGCTGCAGAGACGAGTTGCGGCTGGGAGAAGTCATCATGGCAGTTTGGGCCGAATTGAGAAGGGAAAGTGAATGACTCCGATCAGAAAAGACGTCTCCTGTAAGTCACTAAATGTAACTGCAGTGTAGTCACTTATATTTCTGAAGAGCATCTACATTCAACTAGTATCTACCACTATATGGTCCCTGTATGGCGTTAATATACATCTTCAGAGCCTGTGTACAACTGTTAGTCACATGTGGTGGTTGCGTTTGGTCATGGTCTGGCAGTGTTTTTTCATCCTTAAGGAGTAATAATTTTGGTTTCTGGTATTGTAGGAGGTTTTTTTTTTTTTTTAGTAATAATGATGCGTATGGTTCCATGTATAGGTGTATTATTTGGTAACTGTTATATATAAGGTATTGAAAAGTATATTAAAGAGGGTGATCAGTAAGGATGGAAACGATTGGGACTGTCTGCTGCCCTATTTAATGTTTGCGGTCTGTGAAGTTCCACAGTCCTCCACTCCACTGTTTCACGTTTGAGCTGGTCTATGGTAGATGTCTACATGGACTCCTAGATATTGCCAAGGAAACTTGAGAGCACGAGTCCACCCCCTACCGGAGTGTTATTGAACACATCTCCCTAATGCCGGACTGAATTGCTGCAGTCATGCCCATTGTTCAGGAACATTTACAGCAGGAAGGAAGCCCAAAGCCGGGTATATAACAAATCCGCAAAGTTAAGAAGCTTCAACCCCTGTGATTGGTTGCTAGTATTGGTGCCCACACGTGAAAGTAAGCTCTTGGCAAAGTCGCAAGAGCCCTATTAAATACTATAAAGTGAATTATAAAGGTGAACTGTAAAGTATACCAACCTGTCAAGCAAAACCAGAGCAACTGTACCACATTAATTTTATTAAACCATGGAAGGACATAGAGACCCTGACTGCTGTGAGCATCCCCCCGTAGTGCCTCTCCAGAGGTGTATGTGTCAGACTCCCTGTCAAAATACCAGAAACAAGTGACCAGGGAATTCGTACAAAGAAATATGGATGTATTTTCAGGATTAACAGGGCGTACTGACATGTCACTATTTTCTCCCGGTGCGTACTGTGCACTGAGGAAAATGGCAGGTAATCATATATCTCATTGAGAGCTATGAATTACCATATTTGCAGGGAATACGTCGGACATATTGCTGCGAAATTACGTGCTTTAATATACGCCCCACAAATACACCATGTGAACATACCCTTACACCTCGTGTCCCCGTCTGTTGATACCCATTCATGACGCTAACCACCACAGTACACACACACACACACACACACACTCACATATATATATATATATATATATATATATATATATATATATATATACATACATATAAATACTTATAGATCTCGGCCGCCATCTTGGACTGTTTCGAGGTCTCTCAGCTCACAGATCGCTGTTTTGGGTAAGTGATTAATGACACTCCATTACCAGGCTTCTTTATTCCTCTAAAGGCACAGTATAGAGAAAAGAAGCCCAAGAAGCATCAACAAAGCCTCAACTCGTCCATCTGGCCACTAACTCATTATACAGAGAAACCCTTTTTAACAGTGGCTACAGGTGTTGCAGCGGTCACACTTGCAACCGGGCCCCTGAGCCAGAACCAAGTACATGCCGGAACTGGCGCCCTGGAGCAAGCACCATGATGACGTTACACTGCCTGCTCTGTTTTCAAAGAGGAGTTCAGTTGGAGAACAGAGGAGAGGTGAGTATTATTATTTTTATTTATTGGGGGTGCCCTATATGCACCTATCAACTACTGGGAACACCTATATACACCTACCTAACTACTGGGGGGCTCTGTATACACCTAACTACTGGTGGGGCCCTATGTACACCTATCTAACTACTGGGAGAGACCCTATATACACCTACCTATCTACTGGGGAACAGTATAAAACTACCTACCAACTGTGGGACCTCTTTACCTATTTACCTATGGGGGGCCCTATATACCTACATACTAGGGGCACTACATTACCACCTAACTACCAAGGGGTCCTATGTACCTACTTACCTACTAGGGGGCCCTAGATACCTACCTATCGGGGTCCTATATACCTATCTACTAGATGGGGCCCTATATATCTACGTACCAGAGAGGGCCCTTTATACCTTCATACTAGAAGGGATCCTATTTACCTATCTAACTATTAGTGGGCCTATGTACCTACCAATTGGGTGTCCCTATATATCTAACTACTGGGGGGGGCTATATACTTACCTTTCTACTGGGGAGCCCTACTTATTAGGGAGGCCCTTATACACACCTACTGGGGGCCTATGTACCTACTTACTGGGGAGCCTTATATACCTACCTACTGAGGAGACCCTATATATGAACCTATCTACATATATAGGTTAGACCTTAAAAAATATTCAGATAACAAGGCAGACTTCCTATTAAGTAGGTCAAGTCCCTCTGTCCCCCATTATAGAGTTCCCTTCAGCCAGATATTGGGGACACTATACAGCTACCTACTGGGGGGGGACTATATACTTACCTACTGACCTACTGAAGGGAGCCCTATACTGAAGGGAGACTTTACCTAATTAATAGGAAGAGTCTGCCCACTTATTTGACTAATTTTTAGGGTCTAATCTACATAAAAGGAGTGTCTACCTATTTGCTTGCTTAATTTTTGGGAGGGGGGCTGCCTATTAAATGGGGTGTGTTTCTACCTACTGGTGGTGCAAATGAGGGCTTTATAGTTGGTTGGGGGAACTTACACTGTTTGAAGTCTAACGTTTGTTTGGTAAATTCTGCAGGGACGAGTTGTTGCCAGGAGAAGACATCATGGGGATGAAGAGACAAAAGAGAGAATGACTCATCAGAAAAGACTTCAACTGTGAATCCATAAATGTAACTGTACTGTAATCACTTATGTGTGCAGAGCCTGTGTACAGCTGCTATCTACCACTATATAGTCCCTGTATGGTGGTAATAATGGTTTTAGTGTAACAGTATATTTAATAACAGTACAATGGTATTATTCAGACAGTTTATGGTGGTGATATGTGGTCATGATTCGACGGTATTATTAGGTGCTTGTATATTGTTATTAATATTATTAGTCTTGATATACTGCTTTGTTTTTGTATATTGTTGCTATTGGTAATATTGATCTTGATACACTGGTTTGGTAAGTAACATTATTAGTCACTGATGCGCTAATAATGAAGCCATTGTATGTGTACTTATGTATAAATTTTATAAGTCATGCACACCTAGGTAGGGTATAGGGAGATAGGGTGCTCTTGTGTAAAGGTCAAAGACCAATGTAACTATAGTAAAGGTATACACCGGCACACCAAAATTATGCAAAAGAATTGGTAGATTTATTTACAAAGGGAGAGTATTATGCCAAAAAGATGCTCCAAAGACAAACAAATCCGATTACTGCAAAAAAATTAAAACAATACAAAAGGCAATGGGATGTAGATGTTCATGTGACGTTTCGGCTGGTAGACCTTTATCAAACAACATCTGGAATAAAGCATAACAAATCTAAATATAAAATGTGATCATTTTAGTGTGCCGGTGTATACCTTTACTATAGTTACATTGGTCTTTGACCTTTACACCAGAGCACCCTATTTCCCTATACCCTACCTAGGTGTGCGATTATAAAATTTAATGATCTTCGGGTTTCATTCCCCCATTATTTTTTCCGTAAAAATGCGCCCGGAACTTTGCCTTTTCCCCCCACAAAAACGAACGTTTTTTTCAGCTCCCTACCTCACCCCAAAATTCCTACATATCCCTCCTTCTGAGATTAAAGCTAGGGATTACGAGAAAGAACTTCGCAAACATACAGCTCACCAATTACACTCTGCAACCCTTACAGAGTATTATAAAGTACAAAGGATCCCGGGGGACTTGGCCCCTTTAAAAACCTACATTTCAGCAGGGACCGATTATGCCAAAAATTGAAGAATATATTTAAAACAAATGTTCTTTCGATTTGATATTACTTACAATTGAAACCCTACAAACGAAACTGGCAGATTCATCAGCCCGTAATGCATCTATTGAACAACAATTGAGCACATCAACACCTCTCGAAGAGTGGACTACGATTAAAGAACGCATCGATAAGAACATTGCTGACTTCCGTTCTGCTAACGAAGCAAAGAAACGTGAAAAATTCCTAGCGTCACGGGATTTTTTTTAAACGACCAAGTTCAGATGGCAGGATTCATATCCACACCCAACTTTACTTCCTCCCCGAACTTATCCATACTCAACCCTCCAGTTCAACAGCGAAGGGTTTACATCTTCTCATCATCCTTTTTTTGGCCGACGACGACCCTACAATCAGAAAAAAAATGAAAATACCACACGCCCCGCGGAGGGGGAGGCGGAGACAGACATAGCAGTATTCAAACGCTCCCAGGGAGCGAACCCAGTATTCAATATTTTCTCACCAACTCAGTCCTTAAAAATGTCAGTATTTTAGTAAAGTTCTCTCCTTTGGCCCAAACCATCCCTTTGAAAATTTTTTCCCAAAAAGGGACTTACAACATTTTACAAAACCCATCAAGAAAGCACACTTCTCAGAATCTCCATCCCCCATCACTTCACAACATACTGACCCTTCTACTCCTTCCCCAAAGTTTTCCATTTCCACATACCAACTCCGCCTTAACTCTACTTACAACCCACCTAAAAAAATATCACCCTGTGAAACATTTTTTCCTTATTAAAAAGATCTTTTCTAATATTCTACCAGAATACAACGGGGTCATTTTAAAATACCATTCCAATCTTTCACCATAAAAAACATTCTGATTGATGATTCTCCGCAACCCCAAGTATGTCATCAAACCCGCAGAAAAGGGGGGAGCCCTAGTTTCATGGAAAAATTTTTTAAAGTTAATGACCTTCGTCAATTGCGACACAGACATCATGTTACTCAAACCTGCCCCACTTCCACTAGCCGTTAACTCATTTCGGACAAATTACAATTACATCTTTCATTACAAAATATTGACTCCAAAACCGCTACATTTCTTACTAACCATCACCCCTTCACTCCAGTCTTTTACATCCTTCCTAAAATCCACAAGATCTCCATCAATCCTCCAGGCAGACACATTGTAGCCTCAACCGACGCCATTCTTTCCCCGTTATCCATCTTCTTAGAGAAAATTCTGACACCCCTAGTTAAAACTACCCCCTCTTTCCTCTTGGAAACCAATCATTTTCTATCTAAACTACACTCTATCTCTCCAGTTCCCCCGGGTTGTCTACTGGCCACATGGGATGTGACTAGCCTCTACACCTCCATTAAACACACACATGGAATTAATGCCATCAAACAATTCCTAGACCATAATCACTTTGATCCTCAAGCCAAACTTTTTTGCATTGACCTTTTCAAAAATTTATTTTGTACAATAATTTTTTTTTCTTTGGCACCAGTTTTTTTTTTGTAATCAAAGGGAAACGCCATGGGGTAAGTTGTTCCCCCATATGCTAACATCTATATGGCCATTTTCGAACACAATCACCTCTATACTCATGACATATTTCGTCAAAACAGCATTACAAGGCCACGATACATCGATGATATTTGTTGCATCTGGAATGGCCCTATTTAACCCATCTTATTGTTTCACACTAATAAATCATTCTCCCTACTTTTAAAATTCCCATTCCCCATGGGCTTACCTCCACTAATTTCTTGGACACTACCATTTTAATCGATCCTGTCGGTTCCATTTATTATTTAAAATTTCCCAAAAACCCTACGGACCCGACAGTTCCTGGTTTTCGCGCAAACCATCCCGAAACCAAAAAATCTTTCCCAATTTCCCAAATTACTGGGATCCCCGTATGGTAAGGCCCCCTGCACCCAGACTCGACTCAAAAATTTGGCCCAACGGTTTGCGCAGGGTTACCCTCCAATACTTCACCCAAATGACAACCATACAGAACTTGCACAATCCACTGCTTCCCCTAAACCCCCAGTATCCCCATAATTCAGAAATATCACCCATTTAGCCCCAAAGTAGCTAAAGTAATTCGCAAGCATTGGCCCTTTTTTTCCATTTTCCCCATGGGCCCCCGAATTTCAAAATCCCCCAAAACCCCAATGTTTTTGGTAAAGAACATTCGTCCCCTGGTAAAAGTGAAGGGGACCGTTAAAAGATAAAGCGCATTCCCCACCAATTTTGGAACTTCCCCGTCTAACCTGTGCCCAATGCTCCTCTGTAACCAAAGGGGAATTCTTTACCCATCCTCTCACCGGTAAGAGATACCCTATTCACGATTTTTGCACCTAATTTCATCTTTTAATCTTTAAAATGCCCCTCGGACAGGTTACGTGGGTTCAAACCTCCAAACCCGAATAAAATGCTTTTAAAAAATAAGTCCACATTCCTGTCAAGAATGCTATGCCCATTCCAGCCATTTTCACAGAGTAACCTTTCCCCCATTCGTTCTTTTTAAAGTCATGGGCCCTTTTCCGACCCTAGGAGGGGCGGTAACGCGGGCTCAACAAACCGTAGAGCGATTGGATAATCCCTTTTCCCCCTTTGGAACACAGGGAATTAATGGAATACGAAAACGTTTATTGATTTTATGTAGAGATGGGCGAATCAATTCTACCGAAGTGAATTCTTTTAGAATTTCGGGAAAAAACTTCGATTTTGAACTAATGAAAAATTTTGGGGGGATTGCGGGAAAAAACTGTTTTTGTTGATTAAAAAGGCTGCGAGCCAGGTTTACAGGGGCAAAAAAGTCTGGAGAATAAAGGGTAGCCACAACATGTGCAGAGATAAGCCAAACAAGGACCGGCGGGATTTGGACTCACCGCACTTAAAAAGTCCGGGCGCCATGCCGCTCCTCACACCCCCTCACTTTGCTGTTAGGGAAGGTGCGCCGCCGGGCTTAATAACCCAAATAAAGAAATCATTTTATCACGATTTTTGGGGGGTGTCGACTTGTCTAGAGACGCTTTTCTTTCTTCTAATTTGATTTTGTGGGTTTTGGAATGAGTCCCGTGTGATCCAATTAGCTGCATATTTTTAATGCATCTGCTGTTCTTGGGACTTTAATATCCAAGGGGTTTTCTAAGCCTGTTGCTGTGTATTCAGTTAAACAAACAGCGTATTTAAAATCCAAATACCACTTAATTTTTGGTTGCTCATTTATTTTGCGCAATTTAGATCCAGGGTTTAATTAAGCATTGTTCTGCTGTTGTAGTCACTAAAAGAAACGTTCTTTTTCACCGCCAAAGAAGACATTTTGCCTGTAGCATAATTCATAACCGAAGGTTAATTACGAGTTTTTCTGTTGTTGTGTTCCGTAAAATACACGTCGTTTTAACACGCTACAAAGCTGGTAATTATTGGCAGCACATTTTTTTTGCGCAATTTACATCCAAGGGTTAACTAAGTATTTTTCTGCAGTTGTACTTAGTAAAAGAAACATTCTTTTTCACCGCCAAAGAAGAAATTTTGCCAGTAGCATAAATCATATCCGAAGGTTAATTTAAAAGCCTGTTTGTGCTTTTATATTCAGTAAAATAAAACAGTGTTTTTAAACGGCACATACAAGTAAATTTTTCCTTGCCATTTGTGGAGCGAAAATTTATACCCAAAGGGGTTTACCCAAGCTTGTAAGTGGGTTCTTTTGGAGTCAAATACAGGGTGTGTATTTATCATATACAGATTATCTTCACCCAAACAGAGTCTGTACATTTTAGAAAACAGTGTGTCAGACAGAGTGGTGGCGGGCGCTTCTCCGGCGAGTGGCAGGGGCCCAAAAACATTCCTGGAGCAGCCAAGGTGGCAGCACAAAAGGGGGACGTCGCAGCAGGGTCACTCGGTGAGGCCAGAGCTGCCGGTGTCATCTAGCGGCGTGTTGTTGTTCAGCAACCCAATGGTTCTTGATTGGTTGACTAGGTCATCCATTCCTCCCAGATGACATCTGACAACCCCAGCCAAGAGTCGGTGGAACGTTCAACACAAACCCTTAGTTGGCATGGCCCAGGAGCGGGTCAGTGGCCCTCACCTGTCCTCAACCCACCTCTGTCCCATACTTTTCCCTCAGCCAGAGATCTACTATGTGGTCTGGGCTCAGCGCCTCTATATAGCGAGAATGACAATTTGAGGAGGGCGGGTCCAGCAGCTACTTGGCGGCGATAAAATTGGGCCAATATCCCCTGCTTCTTGCAGTAGGCAGCAAAGTATAGATGTGGAGAGTGGCTGGGATGGTCAGGTTGTGAGGGGTCACCCTCTGCATACCAAGATCGGGGGATGACGACAGCAGTGACGATGAAACACAAATCGATGATGATGTAGCCGACCGCACTTGGGAGCCGGGTGAAGCAAGGGCTTCATCATCGTCAGGAGAAGAGGCCGTCAGTTTGCGCGTCAGGCAGTGGCGCAGCCAGCAAGTGGGTTGTGTGGCCGTGAGTCAGCAGGGTAGCAGTAGTGTGAGGTCGGGAGCCAAGCGGCCACGGGGTAAAAAGCCCCTTCGCAGGTCCAAGAAAGTAACGGCACAGGGGCTTAGCGAGGCAGCGGCAGCAGTAGTCACTCAGTGCGGAGAGTTGGCGGTAAAATCAGATACTCGGCGGTGTGGCAGTTCTTTGCTAAGACACCGGAGGAGCCGAAAAATGGGTTTTATGTAGAATCTGTGGCAGAAAGTGAAGTGTGGTCAGGGAGCTAACGTTGGCACAACGGCCCCCGCATCAAAACATGCAGCGTCACCAACCGGTGGCCCGGGAGAAACGTGGCTCAGATGTGGTGGTCCATCCTGCCACCGCAGCAACAGCAGCAGCAGCGACCAGTGGCACGCATGCCATTGCAGCCAGTCAAGGCTCCACCACCATTGCAGAAGGGAGCTGTTTCTCTTTGCCATCATCTCCCGGTTCCAGTGCTCCTGCTCCTCGTACTCATGGCGCCAGAAGTTCAGCGAGGCGATTGCAAAAGAAAAACAGTATGTGTCCAACCATCCTAAGGTGCAGAAGCTGACCGTGCTCCTGTCCAAGTTGTTGGTACTGCAGTCCCTCCCTTTCCCAAAAGGTGGACTCCGCACCGTTTCAGAGAACTAATGGCTTGTGCCGAGCGAGATGGAGAGTTCCAAGCGTAATTTCTTTTCCAAAAGCCCGAGTACCAGCACTTCATAAATATGTAGAACAGAAGTTGGGCCAGTCCTTGAGCTTATCGGTTTGTTCCAAGGTGCACGGCAGCGCGGACATCTGGAGCTGTAACTACAGTCAGGGCCAGTACGTGTCCTTTACGGCCCACTGGGTGAATGTGCTTCCTGCCCAGGCACACCAACAACTTGGACAGGAGACGCCGCCTTCTCTCCACGTTGTTTAAACTGCGGATCCTGCGCCAATGTCAACCTCCTCCTCCCCCACCACCACCACCATCTCAGCCTCCACAAGTACTGCTCCATCATACCACATGTGTAGGGCACAGCGATGTCACGCAGTTCTACACCTGGCTTGCCTCGGCGAACGAAAGGTCACACAGGGGAGGAACTGCTCCGCGTCATGCAGCAAAAAAAATGATGTGTGGCTTTCTCCGCACCAACTGCAAATCGGAACCATGGTGATGGACAATGAGAGTAACATGGTGTCCCCAGCTGCACCGAGGAGGTGGTCCATGCGCCATGCAGGGTGCATGTGTTCAATCTGGTTGTGAAAAGGTTCCTGAAGTCTTCCACCGATCTTCATAAAATTCTGAAAATGGCCAGGAAACTGTGCATGCACTTCATCCATTCCTACAAAGCCAGGAACACCCTCCTCGAGTTGCAGCGGCAGAACGGCCTCCCCCATCACAGTCTGATATGCGATGTTTCCACCCGTTGGAATTCCAGCCTGCACATGTTGGACAGACTGTATGAACAGAGAAGGCCATTAACGAATTTTTGATGATACAGGCGGACAGGAGCACTCCCCTGAGTAACTTAGATGTCAGCAAGTAGAAGCTCAAGAGTGACACCTGCCATTTCCTGAGGCTATTTGAGGAGGCCATGTTATTCGTCAGTCATCAGGACTATGGGATGAATAACATCATTCCACTGCTTCATGTCCTGGAACAGATGCTGAAAAATCTGTCTGGGCAGAGGACTGAAGACGTGGCGACTACATCTCGCGGCCATATGAGTCCGGTGGGGACTGAAATGGAGGAGGAGAAGGAGGACATTGGAGCAGAAGCATTGTCTGGTGAAATGAGTGGATTTTCTACCCAGGTGACAGGAGAGGAGGAGCAGGATCAGCTGGAGGAGGTGGATGGAGATGAGGAAGATGAGGCAGATGATCCGGCAAGCACCATGGCAGTATACAGTGGAGATGGAGGAAGTGAGCCCCTCAGAGTCACTTGTGCAGATGGCCCGCAGCATGCTGATTTGCCTGGCTAGTGACAGCCGAATAGTCACCATCCAGCATATGACTTCTGGCTCTCCACCCTATTGGACCCTCGCTACCGATCCAAAATGGGAGCCTTTTTCCCAGCTGCTGAGAGGGAGGACAAACTCAAATACTATAGGGAAATCCTCCGTAGTCAGTTGGCTGCTGTCTATGTGGGGCATCGTCCCTCCTCTGACAGGTCTGACCAGGGAGTTCTTCAGCGCTCACGTCCTCCTGCCGTGGCTTCTGGGGAAAGGTGGGGGGGTAGGAGCAGTACCTGCTCCATCAGCAGCAACCTGTCTGGAGTCACTGATGAGCAGCTTCCTTCACCCGCCTAGTGAAGAGGGCAGTCGCCAGCAGCAGCAGCAGTAGCAGGACATGGAGCAGTTTCCTGAACCAACAGGTGCTGGCCTACTTCGACAGCACTCTGCCACCCCAGTTAGAACGACCGCTGGACTACTGGGCAGCCAAACTGGATGTTTGGCCGCAACTTGCCGAGTTTGCAGTGGAGAAGCTGTCCTGCCCGGCCAGTAGTGTGGCATCAGAGTGGGTGTTCAGTGCGGCGGGGGCCATCGTTACCCCAAGGAGAACCCACTTGTCCATGGGAAATGTGGAAAGACTGACCTTTGTCAAGAGGAATCAGGCGTGGATCTGCCAGGATTCCCACACACCAATGTCTTATGCGTCAGATTACATCAGCCATGACGCCTCACCAAAACTTTGAGAAATGAGTCTGGATTCAAACTTCCTGCCTCAGCCACTATTCTGATGCCGCCACCCGTCTGATGCCACACATCTGCTGACAGTTTCTCCATCTGCCACCAACCATCTTTACCAGGGACTGGTATTGCCACCCACCTCCACACTGTGTCATTGTGCCACTCTATGACCTCATGCTGCTGCTGCTGTTGCTGGTACTGTGATATCCACACTGTGTCATTGTGCCACTCTCTGACCTCATTCTGCTGCTGTGGCTGCTGCCGTGACCTCCACACTGTGTCATTGTGCCACTCTGTGGCCTACTCCTGTGTTTACCACCTCCAGAATGTCATTGTGCCACTGTCTGACCTCATGCTGCTGCTGTGGCTGCTGCCGTGACCTACACACTGTGTCATTGTGCCACTCTGTGGCCTACTCCTGTTTTTGCCACCTCCAGAATGTCATTGTGCCACTCTCTGACCTCATGCTGCTGGGGCTGCTGCCGTCACTTCCACACTCTGTCACTGATGTTGCCACCTGAGCCCTCAGCTTGTTTTTTTCCAGCTGTCGCTGCCATGACTTTATCAGGCTACATTCCCACTTCAGTTTTTTGGTCAGTTTTGTCCTCTTAATTGCCCAGGGTATTTTATAGTGAAGCGATTCTAAGAGCGGCGGCAGTCATATGCGTGTCATACTAAAACACAACATTGTATGAAGACCAAACCAAGCTCCCTCTGCATATTTAAGCATGGCACAACGTTCTATAGCACCCTACAGGCTCTGTGCAGCCTGGAAATAGCTGTATTTAACGCGACTCGTCCCAAAGTAATTCGGACTGAAACGAATTGATGATTTCTGTAGCATAATTTATATCCGAGGGTTAATTAAGCGTGTTTCTGCTATCTTATTCAGTAAAATACACGGCGTTTTAACACGCCACATACCAGTTAATTTTTTGCTGATGATTTCTGTATCGCTATATAAATCTGAGGGTTAATTTAGCGTGTTTGTGTTTTTGTAGTCAGTAAAAGAAACGGTGTTTTTACAAGCCACATACCAGTCAATTTTTTGCTGCTGATTTCTGTAGCGCAATCTATATCCAAGGGTTAATTAAGCGTGTTTGTGCAATTGTAGTTAGTAAAATAAACGGTGTTTTCAAACGCCAAAGACGAGGGAATATTTCATGGTGATTTCTGTAGCATAATTTATATCTGAGGATTAATTAAGCGTATTTGTGCTTTTGTATTAAGTAAAAGAAACGGCGTTTTTACATGCCACATACCAGTTAATTATTTGCTGCTGATTTCTGTAGCGCAATTTATATCCAAGGGTTAATTAAGCGTGTTTGTCCTTTCTTATTCAGTAAAATTACAAGCCACATACCAATTAATTTTTTGCTGCAGACTTCTGTAGCGCAATTTATATCTGAGGGTTAATTAAGCGTGTTTGTGCTTTTGTAGTCAGTAAAAGAAACGGCGTTTTTACACGCCACATACCAGTTAATTTTTTGTTGCTGATTTCTGTAGCGCAATTTATATCCAAGGGTTAATTAAGCGCGTTTGTGCAATAGTAGTAAAATAAACAGTTTTTTTAAACTCCAAAGACAAGGAAATTTTTCCTGGTAATTTCTGTAGCATAATTTATATCCGTGGGTTAATTAAGCGTATTTGTGCTTTTGTAGTCAGTAAAAGAAACGGCGGTTTTACAAGCCACATACCAGTTCATTTTTTTCTGCTGATTTCTGTAGCATAATTTATATCCGAGGGTTAATTAAGCGTGTTTGTGCTTCCTTATTCAGTAAAATACACTGCGTTTTAACACGCCACATACCAGTTAATTTTTTGCTGCTGATTGCTGTAGCACAATTTATATCCAAGGGTTATTTAAGCCTGTTTTTGCTTTCTTATTCAGTAAAATAAACAGTGCTTTTACACGCCACATACAGTTATTTTTTTCCTGGTGATTTCTGTAGCGCAATTTATACCCAAGGGTTACCCAAGCCTGTTAGTGGGTTAATTTGGAGTCAAATACAGTTTGTGTATTTATCATATAAGTTATCTTCACTAAACAGGTTGAAATTTTTTAAAAAACAGTATGCCAGAAAGAGGTGGAGGCTTTCCCCAATGCGAGTGACAGTGGCACAAACTTTCCTGGAGCAGGAAAGGGTAAAGCACGAAAGGGGGACTTTTCCCGGGGGGACATCGGTGAGGCCAGAACTCCCGGTTTTCATCAGTGGCCGTTGTAGGGCGGCGCCGCAGACCGTCCCCCGGGCTCGGGGGCCCGCTCCCCCCCGTCCCCCCTCTCGTGTGCCGCGGGCGAGTGGCGGCACGGTCCGTCCCCCCTCCGTGGGCCCCGTCGTCCCGCGGGCATAATATTACCCGCCCCCGTCCTGACTCCGGGCGCGCTCATCACGGGCCCGGGGCGGCTCCCTTTCCCTAAGGGCCCCCCGGCCCCAGTCTCCTCTTCTTAAAGGGCCAGTGCCCCGGGTAATTGGCTGGTTGCGGTCACTGCCCAATATATTGGGGCTCCCCCTCGGCCCCTCGCCGGTCTTTAGTCCCTCCTGGGCCTTTAAGAAAGCGTCTTTTCCCTTGTTTGCCTCTACCGTTCCCAGACGTCTCGTGATGTTTTTCCCACGAACCTCTCCCGCCGTCCTGACTATTGCCTGTCCCGAAGCCTCACCCCTCGGTTTTGTACAGCTTATCCTTGGCTACCCCCGAAAGCAAGCCCCGCATGGAAATGCCCCTGGTATTTTCCCCCCGCGAAAGTCCCCCCGCTTTGCGGCAGGCTCTGTGAAAAAACCGGGTTTACTTGTTTCCCCGTTCCCGGGCGTGGGTTCCACCATCGCTTGGGTGGCCCCGGATCCACTACCACTGCCGTTCCAGTAAGTCGGCCATGGATCCCGCCAAGGTGCCTCTCCCCTGGGATGCGGACCTTGCCGCAGTGTCGCGCAACATACGTAAATTGCGCAAACAGGTTTAGTTGGCCAGTTGCCGCCCCATGGGTACAGCAATCCTCAACACCAACTCCATCCGTGACTACACCGCCTCCCCCCGCCCCCCGGCCGCAACGGTGGGCCCTAAGCTTCGTTTACCTCTACCTTTCCAAGTTTGGGGGGACCCAAAGCAGTGCCAAAGGCTTCATCACCCTTGC
The DNA here is from genome assembly GCA_025379985.1 of Phyllomedusa bahiana. Classification (NCBI taxonomy): domain Eukaryota; kingdom Metazoa; phylum Chordata; class Amphibia; order Anura; family Hylidae; genus Phyllomedusa; species Phyllomedusa bahiana. The sequence continues at coordinate 16,437 of JAODAL010019031.1, forward strand.
TCAATGCACATTAAATTAATGGTGGACCAGTTCCCTAGGGCTTCTAAAGGGGCTTTCGGGGTCAGCTGCTTTGGGGGGAAGGCCCTTAGCATGGGCCACACCTCTGTGGGATCGGAATGACCCTGTGACAACGGATCTGCATCCTTCCCCCAGGAGTTCCGCAGCATTTTTAGGAACCGGGGGCTCCCCCCGAGACTCCCCTCCTCACTCTATGCCAGGGAGATCGTCAGTGGGAGACTACGCAGTGCATTTCCGACATACCTCTTTTATCCGGGAACGGGCTGCCTTGTGCGCTCCTTTTAAAAAGGGGTCTCTCGAGAAGGTTTAAAGGGTGTCGGCCGCAAGAGACATCCGTCCTCTACAGGGGTTTAATTCATTTGGCTACCCCATTGACGGGGTTTTTCGGAGAGGCGGAGGAGCCCCCAAAAAAACGAGATGGAGCAAGCCCACCCCGGTATCCCCCCGGCCCCCGTTTCCAGAGAAAACCCTACGAAAACCCCGCACCACTCCCATTGAGGAGCCCATGCGGTCGAAAAGGGGTACACTCTCAACAAGAAGGGCTCTGTCGGTCTGGAACATGTGCCTCTACTGTGGAGCCCCGAGCACTTCCGGAGGATTGTCCCAACGCCAAAAAGTCCGGGAAATCCCGCCCCTGGGGTTCGTGGGAGGGCGTCCCCTGGGTGCAAATTCCCTCCTCTCCACGCATGATGCTGCTGTTCAAGCAGGATGATGCTGGTCTCACATTCCGCCTCCGCCTTTTTGGACTCTGGTGGGCCGGGAACTTTTTCACGCTCCTTGGGTCCGGGTACCGTTTTCCCAGTGGTCCTTTTGGGAAAACCCCCTGGTCTCTCCTCGGTCAGGGCGAGGCCTAAGCGACACTATACAGTTCATCCCCAAAGCCACTTCTCTTCACGTGGGAGTCCTAAAAAAAGGGGAGAATCGCCTTTTTGTCCTGCACGCTCTTTTTCGGCGCTTCTTTGGGAAATTCCGTGGTTGCGCCCCACTCTCCTACGCTAAGGGACGTCGGTGAAGTCACTCCTTGGGCCCCAGCTGTCTGAGCCGTTGTCTGGGAAAACCCGCCCGGGGTTTTACCGTCTCTCGCCCCCCCCCCCGCGAACCTTGGCGGCACCCGCCGAATACCGGGGTTCACCGATTTTTTTTTGGAGAAAGAAGGGGAGATCCTTCTCCTCTCGCCTTATGACTGCCCGATCGATTATGCCAGGTACCAGCCCCCCGGGGCCCGAGTCTACCCCTTGTCCGTTCCCGAGACTCAAGCTAGTCCGAAAAAACCGGAAAACCTCCGAAGGGGTTCAAGGGAAAAATTCCTCTCCCACGGGGGGGGGTTTCTTCTTTCGTGGGAAAGAAGGCGGTACCCCTGCGACCCTGCATTGATTTTCGGGGTTTTAAATAAGTCACGGTGAAAAATCGGTACCTCTCCTTGATTCTGAGCTCTTTGATCGCCAGGGGTGCGTGATCTTCTCCAAAAAAATTGGACTTAAAGGGGGAGCCTATAATCTATCCGCATCCGGGAGGGCGTTTTGATTGGAAGAGGCTTTTAAAAACCACCAGGCGGGCCTTCGAATCTTGGTCTGCCATTGGGCCTTTTAACGCCCCCCCGTTTTCCAGGAATTCGTGAACGACATCTTCGGATCTCTTGTATACGTGTGTCGTAGTGTACCTGGACGACTTTTGGGGAATACTCTTTGACTTGGAACCCCCGTGTTCAGTCCGCCGGTTCGAGGCGCCTCCGGGCCCAACCGCTATACCCAATTTGAGAAAGTGCATCTTCATCAACAGTCTCCCATTCTTGGGTTTATTATCTTGGCCCAAAGGTTGAGATGGCCCCAGCAAAGTGCTGCCGCCCTGCAAGGGCCCCTGCCCTTTTGGTCTTCGGCTATACAACGCTTCCTGGGTTTTTCTGTAATTTTACGGAAATTCCCCCCACACTTCTCCAAGGGTGGCCCCCAATGGGCCTCACGAAAAAGAACGCTAAACCCGCGAAAAGGGGCCAACCCCAGGCCGGGAAGCTTCTCGAGTTTGAAGTTGCCTTTTGCCTCCGCTTCTTCCCGCACGGGGCCGGGCCTACTAAAAGCCCCTTTGCACTTGAAGTGGACCCTCGTCGGGCGGGGCGGTGCAGTTCTCACGCAAAAGGGGGTCAACAGGGGGGAACGGTCACCTGCGGTTCTTTTCCAAAACTTTCTCCCGGCGGGGAAATTACGACGGAGACCCGGGGGTTTTTTACCTCAAGTAGCCCCCGGAGGAATGGGTTTTCTACTGGAGGTACGGCTCCACAGTATCTTCTGACCACAAAAACCTCCAGTACCCCCCAGCGGCCCCGCGACCAATCCCCCCCAAGCAGTGTCCCTTTTTTCTCCGATTTGATTTCCAATCCACTTCCGTCCCCGGGGGAGAAAAGTGAAAACGGATGGTTGTCCGCGTTCTGTGTGGTCGGAGAGGGGGAAAAATCCCCGGGACATAAACCTCCCCGGGGCGTTGTCCTCTCAGGCCCTGTTGACCTCCCGGGAAAAGTCCGCGGGAAAAACATACGGGGGCCTGCACTCCGCAACAGGAAAAAAAAACCCCGAAGGGGGGGCCGTCATTGGTGGCTGGGCACCCCGGCGCCCATAAAACCCACTCCTTATTCATGGTTCTACTGGTGGCCGGACCAGCTAAGGCGTTAAAGAATTTGTTGGGCCTGTACCACCTGTGCCCCCTAACAAAACACCTCGTCACAGGTCAGTCGGGTCCTCTTCCCTGCCCCCCCTTAAATGCCCCCTGGTCGCATGTTGGGGAGGATTTTTTAAAACCGATCTTCCCCCACCTTAGTAACACCGTGATTGGGTGTTATGATCGTTTTTCTAAGATGGGTCACTTTGTCCCCCTGAGGGTCTGCCCCCGGCCCCGCGCCTGGAAACCTATTTTTTTTCACCACACTTTTCGCCTACACGGGATCCCCGAAATTTCTTGACCCCCGGAGTTATTTTCTCCAAATTTGGCGGGCCCTCTGTTCCCTGTTCAGGTTAACTCGATTTTTCCTCGGCCTATCCCCCAGACTAATGGCCAAGTAAAAGGGTTAAACGGTCCTGGGGGGCCTACTTTCGCCACTTTTGTCTCGGCCGGGCAGAAAGACTGGGCGAATTCCCAAAGGGCAAATTTTTCCCAAATTCCCTAAATTCCCAGTCAGCGGGGGCCTCCCCTTTCTATATTTTTGTACGGCCTGCATCCCCGCCCTCCTCTCCCATGCCCTCTCTCCGAAGTCCCGCTGCAGATCACTGGTCCCCGAATGAAGACTTTGGGCCCTGACCCACCAGTCTTTGCTCCTGTTCGGGACGCATGAAAGTCATGGGGGATAAAAAAAGGAGCCTCCTCCAATTTTTCTCCTGGGGATAAATTTTGGGGGTTGCCAAATATGCAGGCTTTAGATCCCCAAACTATAAATTGGGGGCCCCGTACTAGGTCCCCTTTTAGGTGCTCAGCGTCTAAACCCCGGGGGCCTATAACTCCGGCTCCCCGTCCTCCATGGCATCCGAAATCTTTTATGTGTCCTTCTCAAACCTGGGCCTTAACCGTTTTTTGTAAGGCTGTCCTCCTTCCCCGGTGGCGGGAAATTTCAATGTTTCCACGTGAAAGAGATCTTGGTATGAGGGTGTCCCGGGGGGGTATACTTTTTCCCTCGGTGAAGGGGTTCGGGCCCGAGGGAAAATCATGGGAGCGGGAAAGAACAACATTCGGACCGTCAACTTGTTCGGGTTTTCCCCCCGGGGGTGGGGAAAAGGGGGAGGCCCTAAGGGGGGGGGGGGGGACTGTAACGAGCGGCCCGCACACCCTTCCCCCGGGGTTCGGGCGCCTCCTCCCCGGCCCCCCCCCCGGTCCTCGGGGGGTGGCGGCACGGTCGTGGCCCCGGGCCGTGGGGGACGTCGTCCCGGGTGTTTAAAAACTTTACCCGACCCGCTCCGACCCAGGGCGTCCTTTTACGGCCTGGGGGCGTCCCGTTCCTAAAGGGGCCGCGCGCGCCCGTCTCCCCCTCTCTTAAAGGGCCCGTGCGCCGGTAATTTTGGCTGGGTTCCGGCACTACCCAATATATTGGCTCCTCCCCGGAGCCCCCTGCGGATCTTTAGGGTCCTGAGCCTTTAGAGAAAGGTCTTGTTCCTTGTTTGCCCCCTACCGTGTACCCGACCGTTCGCTCCCCGTTTCCCGACCCCCGAACCTCTGCCGCTGTTTGATATTTTCCCGTTTCCCGACTACGCCTCAGCCCCCCGATTCGTCCACGCTTATCCTTGGCTCCCCGCAAGAAAATCCCCAGGGAAAACGCCCCCGGTAGTTCTCCGCCCCGGGAAGTCCCTCCACTTTGCGGGGGCTTGGTGAAAACCGGGGGTTTTACTTAGTTCCGTTCCCTGGCGTGGGCTTCCAATCGCTTGGGGGCCCGTGGGTCCATACCACGCTTTTAAACGTGGTTTTTGACCAAAGGGGTTTTTGAAAAGGTTGACAATGAATCTGACACCCCCGCCCAAGTTTTCGTCGACACAAATTGTTGGCATTGCCCAGGAACAGTCAGGGCTTCACCTTCCACAACCCCCCTTCTCCCCTTCGTTCCTCGCCCCAAATCATATTTTATTTTTATTATTTTTTTTAGGGCCATTGATTCCAGGGGGCTGTACATTCAAAGGGGAGTTACAAAATAACAAATGTGAACAAATACAAAGGTGACGAAAAATTACTTTTTCGAACAGAGGGAAGAGGCCCCGCCCGTGTTGTCTGGGTAGCGCCATATACAGCGAGGATAAACAATTTTAGGGGCAGTAGAGTACTTGGGGGCGAAGAAATGGGGCCCATATCCCCCCTGTTTTTGAGGATCAGCCCCTGATACCAAACCGTTGAGGAGGACGCAGTGAAGATCCAACAATAATCAATGTGATGTAGCCCACCCACTTGGGAGCCAGGTGAAGCAAGTGTTATCATCATCAGGGAAGGGCGTCAGTTTTATGTCAGGCGCGGGCCCCGCGGCGAGCAAACAAGTGGGTGTGGGCCGTGGTAGCAGGGTAGCAGCAGGCGAGGTCGGGGGGCCAAAAAGGGGCCCGGGGTTGAAAAAACCCGGGGGAAAATAGTGGCACATGGGGGGTCAGCGCGGGCAGGGGGGGCGGTAGTTTTCATCAGTGCGGAGGTGGCGGTAAAATAGCTGTTTTGGGGTTTAGCAGTTCTTTGTTAAGACACTGGAGGAGTCAAATATGGGTATATGTAGAATCTGTGGGCAGAAAGTGAAGCGTGGCCAGGGAGCTAAAGTTGGCACCACGGCCCTGTGTCAACACATGCAGCGTCACCACCCGGTGGCCTGGGAGAAACGTGGCTCAGATGTGGTGGTCCATCCTGCCACCGCAGCAGCAGCAGCGCCCAGTGGCACACATGCCATTTCAGCCAGTCAAGGCTCCACCACCTCTACAGAAGGGAGCTGTGTCTCTTTGCCATCATCTCCCGGTCCAGATGCTCCTACTCCTCGCTACTCATGGGGCCAGCAGTCGATCAACGAGGCGATTGCAAAGAGACAACAGTATGCGTCCAACCATTCTAAGGTGCAGAAGCTGACCGCACTCCTGTCTAAGTTTTTGGTACTGCAGTCCCTCCATTTCCAAATGGTGGACTCTGCGCTGTTCAGAGAACTAATGGCTTGTGCCGAGCCAAGGTGGAGAGTTTGAAGCCATAATTTCTTTTCCAAAAAGGCACTACCAGCACTTCATAAATATATAGAAGAGAAGGTAGGCAATTACTTGAGAATATCGATTTCTTACAAGGTGCACGGCAGTGCGGACGTGTGGAGCTGTAACTACGGTCAGGGCCAGTACATGTCCTTTACAGCCCACTGGGTGACTGTGCTTCCTGCTCAGCCACACTTGGACAGGCGACGGCGCTTTCTCCTCCACGTTGTCAAACTGCTGCTCCTGCGCCAATGCCCGCCTCCTACTCAATCACCACCACCATATCAGCCTACACATGTGCTGCTCCATCATACCACATGTGTAGGGCACAGCGGTGTCACGCAGTTCTACACCTGGCTTACCTCGGCGAACAAAGTCACACAGGGGAGGAACTGCTGCGCGTCATGCAGTAAGAAATCGATGTGTGGCTTTCTCCGCGCCAACTGCAAATCGGAACCATGGTGACGGACAATGGGAGGAACAGGGTGTCCGCACTGCACTGAGGAGGGATGGTCCATGTGCCCTGCATGGCGCATATGTTGAATCTGGTTGTGAAAAAGTTCCTGAAGTCTTCCATCGATCTTCAGAACATTCTGAAAATGGCCAGGAAACTGTGCATGCACTTCATCCATTCCTACAAAGCCAGGCACACCCTCATTGAGTTGCAGTGTCAGAACGGCCTTTCCCAAAACACGCCGATATGCGATGTTTCCACCCATTGGAATTCTAGCCTCCACATGTTGGACCGACTGTATGAACAGAGAAAGGCCGTTAACGATTTTTTGATGATCCAGGCGGACAGGAGTATCCCCATGTGTAACTTTGATGTCAGCCAGTGGCAGCTCATGCGTGACACCTGCCGTTTGCTGAGGCTGTTTGAGGAGGTGACGTTATTTGTCAGTCAGTCAGTCAATACCCTGAAAAGGAAGACTTGTATACATACTGATTTATCCTCTGAGAGCGCCGCAAGTCCCGGAATTTTTATTTGTATCGTTATTTCTCAGTCACCAGGACTACGGGATGAATAACGTCATTCCACTGCTTCATGTCCTGGAGCAGATGCTGAAAAATCTGTCTGGGCAGGGGACTGGGGACGTGGCGACTACATCTCGCGGCCACATGAGTCCGGTGACAGGAGAGGAGGAGCAGGAGCAGCTGGAGGAGGTAGATGGAGATGAGGAAGATGAGGCAAATGACCCGCAAGCACCGTGGCAGTATACAGTGGAGATGGAGGCTGGGAGTCCCTCAGAGTCACTTGCGCACATGGCCCGCAGCATGTTGATTTGCCTAGCTAGTGACAGCCGAATAGTCACCATCCGGCAGAGAGATGACTTCTGGCTCTCCACCCTCTTGGACCCTCACTACCGGTCCAAAATGGGAGCCTTTTTTCCAGCTGCTGAGAGGGAGGACAAACTTAAATACGATAGAGAAATCCTCCATAATCAGTTGGCCGCTGACTATGTGCAGCATGGTACCTCCTGTGACAGGTCTGACCGGGGGGTTCCTCTGTGCTCACAAATCACTGCCACGGCTGCTGTGGGAAGGTGGGGGGGTAGGAGCAGTACCTGCTCCATCAGCAGCAACCTAAGTCTGGAGTCGCTGATGAGCAGCTTCCTTCACCCAGCTAGTGAGGAGGGCAGTCGCCAGCAGCAGCAGCAGCAGGACCTGGAGCAGACCCTGAACCAACAGATGGTGGCCTACTTGGACAGCACTCTGCCACCCCAGTTAGAAGATCTGCTGGACTACTGGGCAGCCAAACTGGATGTGTGGCCGCAACTTTCCAAGTTTGCAGTAGAGAAGCTGTCCTGCCCGGCCAGTAGTGTGGCATCAGCCGGGCCATCGTTACCCCAAGGAGAACCCGCTTGTCCACCGGAAATGTGGAACGACTGACCTTTGTCAAGATGAATCAGGCGTGGATCGGCCAGGATTTCCACACACCAATGCCTTAGGCATCAGATTACATCAGCCATGATGCCTCACCAAAACTTTGAGAAATGAGTCTGGATTCAAACTACCTGCCTCAGCCACTATTCTGATGCCGCCACCCGCCTGATGCCACACATCTGCTGCCAGTTTCTCCATCTGCCTACCACCATCTTTACCAGGGACTGGTATTGCCACCCACCTCCACACTCTGTCATTGTGCCACTCTTTGACCTCATGCTGCTGATGCTGTTGATGCCGGCATCTCCACACTGTGTCATTGTGCCACTGTCTGACCTCATGCTGCTGCTGCTGTTGATGCCGTCACCTCCACACTGTGTCATTGTGCCACTGTCTGACCTCATGCTGCTGCTGCTGTTGATGCCGTCACCTCCACACTGTGTCATTGTGCCACTGTCTGACCTCATGCTGCTGCTGTGGCTGCTGCCGTGACCTCCACACTCTGTCATTGTGCCACTCTGTGGCCTACTCCTGTTTTTGCCACATCCAGTTTGTCATTGTGCCACTGTCTGACCTCATGCTGCTGCTGTGGCTGCTGCCATGACCTCCACACTCTGTCATTGTGCCACTGTCCCCCAAGCACCCCCAAGCACTGTGGCAGTATACAGTGGAGATGGAGGCAGGGAGTTCCTCAGAGCCACTTGCGCACATGGCCCGCAGCATGCTGATTTGCCTGGCTAGTGACAGCCGAATATTCCCCATCTGGCAGAGGGATGACTTTTGGCTATCCACCCTCTTGGACCCTCGCTACCGGTCCAAAATGGGAGCCTTTTTTCCCGTTGCTGAGAGGGAGGACAAACTCAAGTACTATGGAGAAATCCTCCGTAGTCAGTTTGCTAATGTTCCGAAACCATTTTTGGCCAAGGAAATTCTACCTCCATCAGCTTCATCATTAATACCTAAAAATGTTCCAACGCTGTTTATTATGAGGTATAAATGTGGTAGTTTGAATCCAGTTTCTGCATGACACCAATTTGTTGAAATGCAGCCTACTTGAACTGAAAAAGACCCTAACTAGAGGAAATGTTTTAGGTGCTTATTTTGCATTCGGTGCCATTAGTGATGGAATTAGGACAAAAGTGGAAAGGTGAAGCAAAAGCAAATGCTGCAAAACTGGCTTTGGATGAGCTTCTTCAGTATGAAGAATGTGAATCGTATGTCCAAATTACAGAAAGTAAAAACCGCCTCCGCCTCCTCCTTCAGCCTCGTCTGTCATATCCGTGTACCGTACCTCTTGCCTCCGTACCTTAACCACGATCCTTGCCGGCTGTCCTGACCTTACGCTTGTCCCCGACTCCGATTTTGACGTACGATTTTGTACCTTGCTACACCTCGGCTGCCACCGCAAGCAAGTCACGTCAGGGGTAGCGACCTGATAGACTCCCGCCGCAGCAAGTCCATCCCGCTTTGCGGCGAGCTCTGGTGAAAACCAGAACCTACTTAACTTCCGCTCCCTGGCGTGGCTATTGCCATCGTCCCCTTACTGTACTGCGATCTGTGGCGGCTCCAGTAACCTACTAATGTGCTCTTTGACGCTATCGTAGGATCTTAACCCTCAGCTTGTTTTTTTCCAGCTGGGGCTGCCATGACTTTATCAGGCTGCATTCCTGCTTCAGTTTTTTGGTCAGTTTTGCCCCCGTAAGTGCCCAGGGAATTTTAGAGTGAAGCGATTCTATGAGCGGTGGCAGTCATGTGCGTGTCATACTAAAACACAGCATTGTATGAAGACAAAACCAAGCTCTTTCTGCATACTTAAGCATGGCACAATGTTCTACAGCACCCTACAGACAGGAAATAGCTGTTTTTTAACGCGATTCGTCCCGAAGTAATTCGGGTCGAAGCAAATTTTGTCGGAAAATTCGGCAAAGTCGGTGAATTGAATTTTTGAGAAATTCGCCCATCTCTAGTCATAAGTATTCAGACCCTTTGCTGTGACACACATATTTAACTCACATGCTGTCCATTTCCTTCTGATTCTTCTTGAGATGGTTCTACTCCTTCGTTGGAGTCCAGTTGTGTTTAATTAAACTGATTGGACTTGATTAGAAAAGGCACACAGCTGTCTATATGAGACCTCACAGCTCACATTGCATATCAGAGCACATGTGTTCTAAGGAACTGCCCAAGGAGCTCTGAAACAGAATTGTGGCAAGGCACAGATCTGGTCAAGGTTACAAAAGAATTTCTGCAGCACTTAAGATTCCTAAGAGCACAGTGGTCTCCATAATCCATAAATTGAAGAAGTTTGGGACGATCACAACTCTTCCTCTACCTGGCCATCCAACCAAACTAAGCAATCGTGGGAGAAGAGCCCTGGTGAAAGAGGTAAAGAAGAACCCCAATATCACTGTGGCTGAGCTCCAGAGATGCAGTAGGGAGATGGGAGAAAGTTCCACAAAGTCAGCTATCACTGCAGCCCTCCACCAGTCGGGGCTTTATGGCAGAGTGTACTGACAGAAGCCTCTCCTCAGTGCAAGACATATGAAGGCCTGCATACAGTTTGTAAAAAAACACATGAAGCACTCCCAGACTATGAGAAATAAGATTCTCTGGTCTGACGAGACGAAGATTGAATTTTTTGGAGTTAATTCTAAGCGTATGTGTGAAGAAAACCAGGCACTGGTCATCACCTGCCCAATACAATACCAACAGTGAAACCTGGTGGTGGCATCATCGTGCCATGGGGGTGTTTTTCAGCTGCAGGGACAGGACAACTTGTTGCAATTGATGATGAATGATGAAAGATGAATGCAGAAAAACCTCTTCCAGAGTGCTCTGGACCTCAGACTGGACCGAAGGTTCTTCTTCCAAAAAAGACAATGGCCCTAAGCACACAGCTAAAATAACTTAGCAGTGGCTTCAGAACAACACTATGACCATTCTTGACTGGCCCAGCCAGAGCCCTGACCTAAACCCAACTGAGCATCTCTGGAGAGAAAATGGCTGTCCACCAACATTCACCATCCAACCTGAGGGAACTGGGGAGGATCTGCAAGGAAGAATGGAAGAGGATACCCAAATCCTGGTGTGAAAAACTTGTTGCATCATTCCCAAGAAGACTCATGGCTGTACTGGCTCAAAAGGGTGCTTCTACTCAATACTGAGCAAAGGGGATGAATATTTAAGACCATGTGATATTTCAGTTTTTCATGTTTAATTAATTTTAAAAAATATCTACATTTTTTTTTTTTTTTTTTTTTTTACTTTAAAGATGGGGTGCAGACTGTACATTAATCAGCAAAAAAATGAATTTTTTGGATCTTACCAAATGGCTGCAATGAAAAAAATAGTGAAAAATGTAAAAGGGTCTGAATACTTCCTGTACCCATTGTATGTATAAGTAAATCAAAGGTTAATATAGATCTATTTATACTCAGGACTGTGTCGAAGACAATGGATCATCCTCTATGTTTAGAGGAAAGAAGGTTTCTACATAAACATAATAAGGGATTCCTTACTGTAAAAGCAGTAACACTATGGAACGCACTTTCAGAGGAACTCGTCATTGTCATAACAGAGATCAAAAGGGTCTGGATACATATCTTTAATAATATAACAAGTTATAGTGACTTGGACAGATTGTAGTCGGGAAGGAATTTCCCCCCAAAAAATGAGGACAATAGGCTTCTACCTCCTGAGGGTTCTTTTTCAGCCTCAAAAGCTATGCAGCTATAAAGACTATTGCCAAATATATTGATGTACTGATTTTGCTTCCTTTCAGAGCTATAGCAGTTCTTATCTCCTGATCGTATACATTAGCCTCTATAGTTACCAACCACCTCTCTATGCTCTTACAAACTCTAAAGCCCTCGCCGTGATGGTGACATCACTATCTGCTGTTTCTTATCAGCAGTATAGGAGCTTGTTTATGTTTCTCACTGACAAACAAATTAGAGCTTTGTAGCCTTGTGTTCTGCTTTTTACACCCTTCTATTACTAATGTCCCTCTAACATACTCAATTAGAAAGCTGGCTAAAACTGTGCACAAGAAAATGCCATTTTTTAAAAAAAAATATCCCTTTATTCAATTTTCAAATAAAAAATATTTAAAACATAATTTTTCACAGAGTACATAAATGAAACCATAAAACCAATGAGAGGGTACATTGTGACTAGGTTGCAAATATAATTGTTATGGGAAGAATAGTAATACATAGGGGAAATTTCACCACCATTTGACTATGTATTGGTTATTCCAAATCCAGCAAGGAGCACTATGCTTCATGTAAAGAGAAGAAAGATATTTTGCCCTCTGAAGCAAATTAACCAAAAAAAATTTTTCCATAGTTTAAATAATCATTAATATAGCAATAAAACACCAAAGCAGTCAAAAATGAGCAGAACAAGGCCTTACGTGCACCATCTCCCTTTCGTCCTTACAGCACCCTTGCTGGCACATAATTAACTACATGGTCCACATTAATTCATGGTTATCCAAAACCACTGGAAGTTAGAGAAAACATTGTGGCTAATAGGCCAAGAAAGTAGATACTGTTGCCCAAACTTGGCACCCTCGCTTATCTTGTTTCCGACAAGCTTCAGGACTCCTAAAGATCCTACAATGTCAGATGTTAAATACCAAGCCCCAGAGAGAAATGGTTACATTATTGTCTGAATCTCATTTGTCATATAAAACATACAAATAAAGTTTCATCATTTATTACAGAATTGTGTGGCTTGTGTTTCTTTTATCCGTATAATTTCTAGTCTTTCCATTGAGAAACAGTGTTTGACTACCTGAATAACTTTCTCTAGTGACATTATTATTGGTTTGGCTGTCATCAGAAAGATATATATATATATTGTGAGCTTTAGCGGCTCTGGGATCTTGGCACACGTGTGTTTTCAGGCAGAGACAGAGACAGATCTTCGGGTGCAAAAATACAGGGCCTCTGTATTTTTATTTAAGCAGCAAACAGAACAAAAAACAAGTGCAAGGCATGCACCAACATAAACAAAACAAACGCCTGCCCGTCTGGGCTCTAACTAACACAGACCAACTTACTGACAGCTTGTAAGTTTCCTTGCTGGTTTTCCAGCATGTCTCCACCCAAGACTTAAAGGTAGTCAGGGGTTGTAACCACCATAGTCAGCTTACCTGCTGACTTATATACTCCAGGGAAATCCCGGAGTGGAGCCATGGGGAGTGAGCACCCACCCTGCTCTATGCTCACTCCCAATGAAAGGCCGACCCAGGAAATGGCTGAAAGCCATGCTAACATTAAACGTTAAACATATGTCGACAGTCTATACTGTCGACACCTATCTAATATTGGCCTTTCATTCCCCCAAGGCTCCTTACCTTGGGGGCATGTGTCTGGGCATCTGAAGGAATATGCGAGGACCCTGGCCGGGATATATACACCATTATATACCCTTCCTGCTGTTGCCACCTTACATATCCCCCCCCTCTGCTCAGACCTGTGGGGCGGAGCACCTTGTGCCCCGAAACTGTGCACTCTAGACAACGCATCGGCGTTTGCTTGCTGGGACCCAGGACGGTGTTCCACACAGAATTTGAAGTCCTGTAGTGCCAGGAACCACCGGGTTACCCTCGCGTTCTTCCCTTTATTTTGGGACATCCATTTTAGTGGGGAGTGATCTGTAATCACCCTAAACTGCCTTCCCACCAGGTAATATCGAAGTGACTCAATGGCCCACTTCAGGGCCAGACATTCCCTCTCCACAATGGCATAATTTTTCTCAGCCGCCGACAGCTTCCGGCTGAGGTACACGATCGGGTGCTCTTCCCCGTTAATCCTTTGGGATAAGACTGCCCCTAAGCCTACTTCTGAGGCATCTGTCTGCAACAGGAATTCTTCCCTGAAGTTAGGGGTGATCAGAACAGGCCTCTTACATAGAACCTCCTTAAGTTTTTGGAAGGCTTGTTCGGCCTCAGGACTCCACTTTACCATGGTGGACTTCGCTCCCTTGGTGAGGTCTGTGAGAGGGGCGGCTATTGAGGCAAAGCCTGGCACAAACCTCCTGTAATAGCCTGCAATGCCTAGGAAGGCTCTAACCTGCTTTTTGGACACCGGTTGAGGCCAATTCCTAATGGCTTCAAGCTTATCTACTTGGGGTTTGATGATCCCTCGGCCGATGTTGTAGCCGAGGTAGCGAGCCTCCTCTAGCCCTATCGCACATTTCTGGGGATTGGCTGTTAGCCCGGCGGCCCCTTTCGTGTCTCGGACTGCTTGCACCTTAGCCAGATGCGAATCCCAATCAGCACTATAAATCTCCACATCATCCAGGTATGCGGCTGCGTACTTTTTATGCGGCTGCAGGATGATGTCCATTAGCCTCTGAAAGGTCGCTGGGGCCCCATGTAAACCAAAGGGAAGGACCACATGCTGGTAATGTCCCTCTGGGGTAGAGAATGCTGTTTTCTTCCTGGCCTCATCTGTGAGGGGAACCTGCCAATACCCTTTGGTGAGGTCTAAGGTGGTCATATACCTCGCAGGCCCCAATCTCTCGATCATTTCATCCACCTTTGGCATGGGGTAGGCATCGAATTTGGAGATTTCGTTCAACTTGCGGAAATCGTTACAGAACCGCAAGCTACCATCCGGCTTAGGAATGATCACAATTGGGCTCGACCACCCACTTTGGGACTTCTCTATGACCCCTCTGGGCTTCCGGTACCCTGTATGGTCTTAACCGTACCTTTTGACCGGGCTCGGTAACAATGTCATGTTTAATGACGTCTGTCTGGCCGGGCAGTTCAGAGAAGACCCTTCGGTTCCTCTGTAGGAATTCCCTGACCTCCTGCCTCTGAACCTCTGACAAGGATTCTGCGATATGGACAGGGGGTAACTCCAGGGCCGTCTTTCCCATTGGGCCAGGTAGGCACTAGCCCGGGGGCCCCACGAGCTCAGAGGGCCCCTCGAACAGCTGCCTACCTTGCCCACTGGGAGTACACCCAGGGCCGTTCATTGGACTACTGCCAGTCAGCGCAAGGGCCAGGCTTCAGATGCGGCCCCTGCTATTGCTGTGCCTGCGCTTTACTGCTCACAGCGCAGGCAGCATGGCACTGAGCAGGGGCCAGACCACGATCTTCTGAGCTCCTGCACTACAGCCCCGCTCCTCCCCCTCCCCAGCAGTGGCCACTGAAGAGCAGGAGACTGCTGGGGAGAGAAGAGCAGGAGACTGCTGGGGAGAGAAGAGCAGGAGACTGCTGGGGAGAGAAGAGCAGGAGACTGCTGGGGAGAGAAGAGCAGGGCTGCCCCCTCCTCCCTCTAACCTCTTACCATCAGCAGTGAGGAGAAGATGACTGCCAGTCCTATAGACTTCAGAACGAGTGAGTGACTGGGGGAGGGGGGAGTGTGGGGTGTTGGGAGGCATTCCAGTGTCTATCTGCTGGCTGTGTATCTAAGCCTACCCAGTGTACACTATCAACTGCTGGCTGTGTATCTAAGCCTACCCAGTGTTTACTTTCATCTGCTGGCTGTTTATCTAAGCCTACCCAGTGTATACTATCATCTGCTGGCTGTGTATCTAAGCCTACCCAGTGTATACCATCATCTGCTGGCTGTGTATCTAAGCCTACCCAGTGTATACTATCATCTGCTGGCTGTGTATCTAAGCCTACCCAGTGTTTACTTTCATCTGCTGGCTGTGTATCTAAGCCTACCCAGTGTATACTATCATCTGCTGGCTGTGTATCTAAGCCTACCCAGTGTATACTATCATCTGCTGGCTGTGTATCTAAGCTTACCCAGTATATACTATCATCTGCTGGCTGTGTATCTAAACCTTTCTAGTGTTATACTATTTGCTGTTCCTGTGTAGCGAAGCCTATCCAGTGTTATATCTGTTGGCCCTATGTATCTGAGCTCATCAGGTGTTATACTATCTGCTGTCCATGTGTATCTAAGGCCCGGTTCACACGGTGTGATTGCGGGGCATATTTCAGCCTGTAATTTGCGCTGTACTGCGCTAAATACGGGCGAGATACGTCCCAGTCATTACGGTAATGCACAGTTCTCATAGAGAACTATGGATTACGTCTCCTCTCCCTGCTCGGCCAATACGCCGCGGGGGGAGATAAGTGACATGTGAATTACTAGCGGCGAATACGCGCCGTGAATAATGAATGTCTATGGGCCGGTGAGCTGCTCCCTCCCCCCCCTCGCGGCGCGGGAGGACGCGCGTATGAGTGCGACTCCCGTAACATACGATGTATTGCGCCATGTACTGTATGCGCCACAATACATCGTGTGAACATGGCCAAAGTGATGTGATATCTGTATTCTGCGTTGGTTGGGAGTGCCCAGTGCACAGCACTGCCCAGGGGCCCATAATGCTGTTAAGACGGCTCTGGGTAACTCCTTGTTTGTGACTTTTCTGACCTCCTTTGCAGCCACCAGACTTTCTCGGTCCTTCCAGGGTTTGATTAGGTTGACATGATAGATCTGATAAGGCTTTCTTTTCCCTGGCTGGAAAACCTTATAGTTCACTTCACTCACCCGTTCGCAGATCTCATATGGGCCTTGCCACTTGGCTAGAAATTTGCTCTCTACGGTCGGGACAAGTACGAGAACCCTGTCCCCTGGCTGATAGGCTCGGTCCCTTGTGGTGCTGTTGTAAACCCCGGGCTGGGCCTCCTGGGCCTGCTGCATATTCTCCCTTACAATAGGCATAACGGCTGCTATCCTGTCCTGCATGTCGGCTATATGCTCGATGACACTCCTGTAAGGGGTTTCCTCTTGTTCCCAGGTCTCCCTGGCTATGTCCAGGAGCCCTCAGGGGTGTCTCCCATATAACAGCTCGAACGGAGAGAACCCCGTGGATGCCTGTGGGACTTCCCGGATGGAAAACATCAGATAGGGCAACAGGCGATCCCAATCCCTCCCATCCTTGTCCACCACCTTTCTTAACATCCCTTTTAAGGTCTTATTGAAACGCTCTACCAGACCATCGGTCTGGGGATGGTACACGGACGTGCGCAGGTGGGTAATTTTTAGCATGCGACACAGCTCTTTGGTCACCTTGGACATAAGAAGAAATAGAAGAGCTCCTTAGCTATCCCTCTGGAGGAGGTGTTTCAGAGGGGTATGGCCTCGGGGTAGCGGGTGGCATAATCCAAAACCACTAGGATATGCTGGTGTCCTCGGGCCGATTTAGGGAGGGGACCGACCAGATCCATGCCAATCCGCTCAAATGGCACCTCTATAATGGGCAGAGGAACCAGCGGACTCCGGAAATGGGGTCTAGGGGCATGGACCTGACACTCCGGACAAGATTGACAGAACTCTTCTACTGCCCTATAGATGCCGGGCCAGTAAAAGTTCCGCTCTACCCGCTCCCTAGTTTTCTCCGCCCCCAAATGTCCCCCCAACATATGGGAATGGGCTAGCTCCAGGACCAAACGGACATGTGTTCGGGGTACCACCAACTGTTCTACCACCTCGGTTGGTGTCTTTTTCACCCTGTACAGGAGGTTATTCTGTACGCGAAGTGAGGGTACACCAACTCCTCCCCTGGTTCCTGTGATTTACCATCTATGACCTTTACGCTTTTCCAGGAATTCTGCAAATTAGGGTCCCTCAATTGTTCCATACCAAAATTCCCTCTCGAGACCGGCAAGGAGGAGAGTTCCAACTCAGAGGGGGTCTCCTCTGCGTCTCCAGCCAGTAGCGAAAATGGAAAAGGTAGCGGTTCTACATTATCACCATGGCATATGTTATTTACAGGCGGTACCACATCATACATGCATTTATTTTTATTTCCCCATAACTCCCAAAACAAGGGGAAATCACATCCAATAATTGCCCTATGGGGTAAGCTTGCCACAACGGCCACCTCATGTTGTGTCACCCCACAGGCAGTCTCTATGGCAAGTATGGCAGTGGGGTAATCCTTGATGTCCCCGTGAACACACACTACCCCTATTCGGCGTGTGTGTAGTTGGTGCGGGTTCACCAGCTGTGCTTGCACCAGGGTCACCAAGCTCCCCGAGTCCAGTAGGGCCTGCATGGAATGTCCATTAACGGTGACAGTGCACTCTCGACGGTCCACCCCAGTTGCAACCCTTGTGGAGTAAGATTGCCATGCAAACCAAGAGGTACGCCTCCCCAACCCACATTCCATGGGTTCTTCCCTCCCCGGGCAACGTGCTGCCACATGACCTAGTCCTTGGCACCGCCAGCAGATTATGGGGTCCCGGGCTTTAGGAACATAGTCCCTTT
The DNA here is from genome assembly GCA_025379985.1 of Phyllomedusa bahiana. Lineage (NCBI taxonomy): Eukaryota > Metazoa > Chordata > Amphibia > Anura > Hylidae > Phyllomedusa > Phyllomedusa bahiana. The sequence goes on from JAODAL010019031.1 coordinate 34,258, forward strand.
TTGGGGTGGGTGGCCTCTCCCCCCTTCCGCTTAACCGTGACCCCTCTCTTGGGACAGGAACAGTCTTACCGCGGTTGGAGGTCTGCAGATTCCTCTGGTTGTGTAGCACCTGCAGGAACTCTTCCGTAGCGCTGTATCTCTCCACCACCGCGACCAGTTCATCCACGCTTTTGGGGTCTGTGTAGCCCACACACCGCTGAAGCCTGACGGGAAGGGCCCGCACAAAACGGTCTCAGACCACCCGTTCGACCACCTGGGCTGGGGTGAGAGTCTCCGGCTGTAGCCACTTGTTGGTAAGGTGGAACAGGTCGTACATTTGGGACCTTGCGGGCTTGGTAGGATCAAACTCGGTGTCATCATCCTTGGTCATCTTGCGGAGAGAACTTTGCACCACCTGGCGGGGGCTTGGCTGCACACCTGTTGACCCCTCTGGCCTCACAGCCAAGGCCTGAAGCTGTTGCTGCAGAGTCTAGTTCACATGCTGTTGTTCCTTCACCGTGGCCTTGTGGGCCTCACTTAGCAGGCGGTTGGTTTCAGCTTGGGCCCGGATGGTCTCCTCAAACGCCTTTTGCTGACTAGCTGCCATCAGCTGGAGGTTGGCGTTCGCTTGTATCAGCTGTTTTACCAGCTCGTCCATTTTCACTGACTTGGTTGTCTGTGCAGTAGCTGCTTTCACCCAGGACATACGTTTCTTATGCTTCCTTCTGTCTCAGGTGTTTATCAGAGAACTGCCGCTCATATGCCCTTCGCATACTTCCACCATATGTGAACTTTAGTGGCTCTGGGATCTTGGCACACGTGTGTTTTCAGACAGAGACAGATCTTCGGGTGCAAAAATACAGGGCCTCTGTATTTTTATTTAAGCAGCAAACAGAACAAAAAACAAGTGCAAGGCATGCACCAACATAAACAAAACAAACGCCGTCTGGGCTCTAACTAACACAGACCAACTTACTGACAGCTTGTAAGTTTCATTGCTGGTTTTCCAGCATGTCTCCACCCAAGACTTAAAGGTAGTCAGGGGTTGTAACCACCATAGTCAGCTTACCTGCTGACTTATATACTCCCGGGAAATCCCGGAGTGGAGCCATGGGGAGTGAGCACCCACCCTGCTCCACGCTCACTCCCAATGAAAGGCCGACCCAGGAAATGGCTGAAAGCCATACTAACAATAAGCGTTAAACATGTGTCGACAGTCTATACTGTCGACACCTATCTAATATTGGCCTTTCATTCCCCCAAGGCTCCTTACCTTGGGGGCATGTGTCTGGGCATCTGAAGGAATATGTGAGGACCCTAGCAGGGATATATACACCATTATATACCCTTCCTGCTGTTGCCACCTTACAATATATATATATATATATATATATATATATATATATATTAGTTCCACTACTGTGCTTAACTCTGGAGATTTCATGAAAGAGAGCTGTCTCAGCAGCACCTCCAAATTTACTGTAAATGTAGCTATTATTTTTCTCAAAAACTCCTGTCAGGTTTGCGATGACCATAAACTATGTTTGAGATCTGTTTAAGGTTGCAAGCATTTTCATTAGGTTGTCACAATAGTGTGAAACAAATATGTGTCACGCCATTGTTCATTATATATCGCCTTCCGAATTTTAAGCCCGCCCTCTAGAACTTTAACAGAGGTTTCTTCCTCTGGAAAGCCTACACCACATTTAGTGAAAATTTTATATTGGGAGTCTTCTTCCTTCAGGTTTGTCAACATTGAATTTAAATGGGATAGGGAATGGCTTGATGTAATGCGGCCTATGAGGTTGTCGAAATGGTTGGTTTTTATTAGATTGGCAGTGGAGGTGACCTTTGATTTTAAAAACCTATTAGTTGGTTGTACGTCATAAACTGAGAGCGTAGTTCGGATATTGAACTAAAGGTGCAATTCCACAAAAGTATATAAAGATTTTGACTACAGGTCTACCAAGTGAGATACATCCCTTATACACTTCTAGGTCTATTCTTTAAGGACTTTGGGCGACATGTATGAATTCGAATACGTATTTTTTTTTTCTTAGCGCCGACACTCCAGTTCTAAATAGATATAGAAGAGTGTAGAATTCGACAGTACGTAGATTTTTGGCACATTATATAGAGCTTAAAGTTTGGCTCATTACACTCTATGCCCATACAAACTTTGTATGGGCATAGAGTGTAATGCGCCAAACTTTGAGACGTATGAAGGAAGGTGCTTCAAACTGAATTATTGCATCTCGTATTCAGTGTATAATGTGCTTGACTGCATGAAAGTGTTTTTTGTGTGATTTAACCCCTTAACGACCTTGGGCGTATGAGTACGTCCCAGGGCCGCTAAGGGGCTTTGCAGGGGGATCGCTCCGCGAACCCCCCGCACAGCCGCCGGGTGTTAGCGGCGATTTGCCGCTAACACCCGGCGGTAACAGCGCCGGCAGGTGGCTCCGCCCGCTGGCGCTGTTTTACCCATCAGGTGCTGCGGCAAAGATGGCCGTGGCGTCTGAATTAACACCGATCGGTGCGGTGATCGGCATAAGCGCAGCTTATATATCACCGGGCATTGTGGTGGGGAGCCTTGGGAAGGCTCCCGTCACTTACCCTGGCCGGTTTGCCCCACTTCCGTCCGCAGACAGGAAGTGGGGAAACCGCCATCTTTGTACACCCTAATGCATTGCCTATGCAATGCATTAGGTTGTATTAACAATCGCGCCACCTAGTGGTCAAGTACCACAGGTGGCCTCAATGTTACAGTAAAAAAATAAAAATAAATAAAGTTTTAAAGTACAAAAAAAAAAGTATTAAAAGTTCAAATCACCCCCCTTTCCCTATTTTACAAATAAAATCATTAAAATAATAAAAAAGTTACACATATTTGGTATCGCCGCGTCCGAAAAAGTCCGATCTATAAAAATATAACATCATTTATCCCGTACGCTGAACACCGTAGAAGAAAAAAAATTCCAAACGCCAAAATTGCGTTTTTTGGTCATTTTACGTCACTCAAAAAATGGAATAAAAATGATCAAAAAAGTCGCATGCATTCCAAACTGCTAGCGATAAAAAGTACACTTCAGCCCGCAAAAAATTCCCCCTCACTGACGTCCGTAGGTGTTAGTAAAAAAAAGTTATTGGTCGCAAAAAATGGCGCTGTGTCGCAAATTTCAAAAATAGAAAATGTTTGGAATTTTTTTACGGTACCAAAACATAACGGAAACCCTACATTTTTGGTATTTCTGGATGTGTAACAACCTGTAGAATACAGATAACACATTATATTTACCGAAGATTGAACGCCGTAAAAGCAAAACCCCCGCAAACATGGCAAAAATACATTTTTTTTTCACAATTTGTCCCACTTGGAATTTTTTTGCGGTTTCCCAGTATATTCCATAGTATAGTGAATAACACCATTAGAAAGTACATCTTGTCCCGCAAAATAAAAGCCCTCATGTGTCTATGTAGGTGGAAAAATAAAGAAGTTATGGCTTTCAGAAGGCAAGGAGGGAAAAACGAACGTGTCACCAAAAAAAAAAACGCCGGGTCCTTAAGGGGTTAAAAATGGTGTCTAAAGTTCAATGCGCTTTGCCTGTGTGTTTGGCACATAACAAAACATTAGTAATGCGCCAAACATGTGTAAAGGCAATAGATAGGCTGGAAATAAAAGAAAAGTCAGAATAGCATTTCAGTGAATAGAAACAGTGGTACTGATCTTGCTTGCACTGCAAGACCTGTGCTGTGCCGGCTATTGCTGTATGTAGAATAAAGGGTGAGAGCAGCAAAAGTAAATTTCAAATTTAATGTAGTAAAAATTTAAAAAAATCTGAACATCATCAGTGGGTTATTTAATGTAAAATTAGTTTTAGATTCTATGAATTTTAAATATGTTTTATAAGAGACATTTTTATATTTTTGGAGTTATTATATATTTTTATATTAATTTTATATGATATCATTTTTAAACTTAAATATTTTAATTTTATATAGTTTGATAGTTATCAGAAATCACTTTTTATCATTGTACTGGTATTAGTTGAGAAATAAGAGACATTTTTTTGCCCTAACAGCAAATCTAGCTCCACTTCGCCTCCTCGTATTACACACTGAATACGAGATGCAATAATTCACTTTGAAGTACCTTCCTTCATACGCCACTCAAACTTCGGAGCACTACACTCTATACCCATACAAAGTTTGCCACATTACATAGAGCTTAATGTGCCAAACTTTGTATAGGCATAGAGTGTAATGTGCCGAACTTTGAGAAAAGTTTTGCGCGTTAAGCTCTATGTAATGCGCCAAAAATCTTCATACTGTCGTATTCTACACTCTTCTATATCTATTTAGAACTGGAATGTCGGCGCCAAGTAAAAAAAAAACAATACACATTCGAATTCATACATGTCGCCCTTTATCTCTATGATGTTGTAGAAACTATGGGTTCACTAAAATAGTTAAATATTTACTCGCTTGGTAGGGAATTTGGAACAAGGATCTACTAGCTTTCCAGCTGTCTATGGTGTCCTTAAGCAAGAAGCTAGATTGGGCTATCCTGGGTAGGGCAGCATAGTCAGTGCGTAGTAATGGTATGGCTAGTTCAGATTCTAAATGGACGTCTGAATATGCAGACATATTTTTAATTTAATCCACCCCTTGTCGAAGGAGTCTGGTTAAGTTTTACTTTCTAATGTCTGGGATAATAATTCCTCCCTGATTTCTTGTTAACATTAGTTTTTTAAGGCTATGCGCAGTCTTTATACATTCCAAATAAATGTGAAGAAGGTGGATTACAACTTTTTGACTTCTTAATGTTTCAGCATCAGGGGGATAGTTTATAGTGGGTAAAGTTACATAATTTGTAAGGCTGAAAAAAGACAAGATGTCCATCCAGTTCAGCCTGTTGTGCTAAAGTGTTGTTCCAGAGGAAAGCAAAAAACCCCAATGAGGTAGAAGCCAATTGTCCTCATTTTAGGGAAAAAATTCCTTCCTGACTCCAATCTGGCAATCAGAAACATCCCAAGATCAACAACCCTTCGCCAGAATCCTGGTCACTATAACTTGTTATATTTTAAACTCCAGAAATGCATCCAAACCTTTTTTGAACTCTTATAGAATTCACCATGACAAGTTCCTCTGGCAGAGAGTTCCACAGTCTCACTGCTCTATCAGTAAATAATCCCTTTCTATGTTTATGTAGAAACTTTCGTTTCTCAAGACGTAGAGGATGCCCCCTTGTTCTAGATACAGTCCTGGGTATAAATAAATCTTGAGAGAGATCTCTATATTGACCTTTGGTGTATTTAAACATATTTATTATGTCCCCCCGAAGCTGTTTTTTCTCTAAACTAAATAACCCTAATTTTTCTAATCTTTCTTGGTATTGTAGTCCACCCAGTCCTTTTATTAATTTTGTTGCCCGACTTTGAACCTGTTCAAGCTCCTCAATGTCTTTCCTGTGCACGGGTGCCAAAAACTATACACAATATTTCATGTTTGGTCCAACCAGTGACTTGTATAATGGGAGAATAATGTTCTCTTCATGTGTATCTATGCCCCTTTTAATACACCCATGATCCTATTTGCCTTGGCAGCTGCTGTCTGACACTGGCTACTACAATTAAGTTTACTGTCCACCAGGATTCCCAAGTCCATCTCCATGTCACTTTTACCCAGCGCTTTTCCATTTAACATGTAGTCATGTAATGGATTTTTCCTACCCATGTGCATAAACTTGCATTTATCTGTGTTAAACCTCATCTGCCATTTCTCTGCCCAGGCCTCCAACTTACCCAGATCCCTTTGTAATAACACATTATCTTCTATTGTGTTCATTACTTTACAGAACTTAGTATCGTCTGCAAAAATCGATATTCTACTGTGAAATCCATTGGTAAGATCATTAATGAAAATATTAAAGAGGACAGGGCCCAATACTGAGCCCTGTGATGCCCCACTAGTAACAGGGATCCAATCTGAGTATGCACCGTCAATTACCACCCTTTGTTTTCTATCACTTTGCCAGTTGCTTACCCACTTGCACACATTTTCCCCCTGTCCAAGCATTCTCATTTTACTTATCAACCTTTTATGTGGCACTGTATCAAATGCTTTAGAGAAATCTAGATATATTACATCCCTGCTTCACCCCGATCCAGTCTAGAACTAACCTCCTCATAGAAGCTGATAAGATTAGTTTGACAGGACCGATCCTTCATAAACCCATGCTGGGATGGCGTTATACATTTATTTTCAGTGAGATACTCCAGGATAGCATCTCTCAGAAAACCTTCAAAATTTTACCCACAACAGAGGCTAAGCTTACCGTCCTATAGTTTCCAGGATCACTTTTTGACCCCTTTTTGAATATTGGCACCACATTTGCTATGCGCCAATCCTTTGGGACATACCCCGTTATTAGACAATCCATAAATATTAAGAATAGGGGCCTATCTATGACATCACTTAACTCCCTTAGGATACGCGGTTGTATGCCATCAGGACAAGGGGATTTGTCTATCTTAATCTTCTTAAGGCAGAGCTGCACTTCTTCCTGGGTTAGACAAGAAACATTTAAGTTGGAGTTTACCTTATTCCTCTTCTCATCAACAGAAAGGTCATCCTTCTCAGTAAATATGGTGGAGAAAAAATTGTTTAATAGGTTTGCATTCTTCTCATCGCCCTCTACAGTCTCTCCCTCAGTACTTTTCAAAGGGCCAACATTTTCTGTTTTAATCTTTTTACTATTTATAGCTTCGAAAATCTCATAATTTTGGCAAGTGGCAGTGAGCTAAATTGTACAGAGGGGATACGTGACCAGTGAGATAGTTCTAAACACAGTCTAATGTATGAATAAGTGGTGGAAAATTAAGAGCGTATAATTATTCGGATGTCTTATCAATATGTATCCCCAGATATTTAATGGAAACTCTTGCCTGTGAGACAGGAAGGATTTTCAGTTTTGTTACATCACTGGATAAAATCGTGACTATGGGTTGTAATTTTGATTTTGAGCTGTTTACCTACTGTAGAACCCATAGCAAGTACCAAAAATTACCATTTTGAAAATATAGTTACAGATTTCTGTCATGTTGTTAATAAAGGAATATTTTCACAATGATTTGCTTTAAACATGTGGACAAAGGTAAATAAAGACTATTAGCATATACATTACTGTCTTGATTTTTCTCCATAGACACTGACATATATGATAACACACTGTTCCTTAATAAACTACTGTTACCTGGATATCTGGGGTCACATTACATATATCTGATGGGTCACATGACTGATGTCATGTTTAGTTCATAGAGTGAGTCCATTAGAGATTCTACTGTATCTGGAATTAGGGCTATAATTTTTTTCTAGATAGGGACATTTGTATAAAAGAGGTAAATAATTATTTATTATTATTATTATTATTATTATTATTATCATTATTATTTACATAATAAATAAACCAATAAAAAGTAGACAGCTCATTTTAATAGTACAATACCTTTTTGGTTGACAGCTGATACTTGGGGCAACATGTATGAAAACTGTCTAGGTCTAAAACTCTTTTTGTTGCCCATAGCAACCAATCATAGCACCTCTTTTATGTCATATAGAGCTCTGGGAAAATGAGTGGGGCGCTCTGATTGGCTGCTATGGGCAACAAAGAGAGTTTTAGACCTAGACAGTTTTCATACATGTGACCCTTGGTGGGTAAATTTTCTGGAGCAGGTACTCAACTTGAACTTCAAATACACAATCGAGTTACATTATTATGACCAGCAACTGATATCCAGAATAACCCCGGTGTGCAGTCATGGACAGAAGCTAGATGGGCTGGGATTGAATCAATAAGGTAATGGAGCCATTCTGACTGCATCCCACAGCTTCTGGAGGCTGTGTGAGGGAGGATCTATAGTGCGAACATGAGGATCGAGGGGGTCCCCCAGATGCTTAATTGGGTTTAATTTGGGATAATTATGGGGCCAATGTAGTACTTCGTAGTATTGTTCATGCTCTTTCAACCAATGCCAGTCATTTCTAGCTGTGTTATATGTTGCATTGTCTTGCTGGCAGATTTTATGTGCCCCAGGGAAGACAATCAGTATGTATAAGTGTATGTGATCTGCAAGAATGGATTCATACCCAAGTCATTTGATAATGTTTTCCACATGACTGAATGGCCCAGAGAATTCCATGAAAACAATTCCCAGACTATAATGCTGACAACAACAGTTTGTGTTTTTTCAGCAATGGTTGCATGGTGTTTTCTCTCTGGCGTGTGCTTGCCTGACATACCAATGTCCATATGTTTGATAAAGAAGAAAGCATGACTCATTGAAGAAGACAATCCTTTGCTAACTAGAAGAGGCTCAATTTTGATACTGCTGTGAACATTAAAGCCTTTATAATTGGTGAAACTTTGTTGGCAAAGGTTCAGTGATGATCTATCTGCTCTAGAGCCCCATACGCAGTACGGTTCACTGAACTGTTTTACCCCCGGTTCATTTTGTTCGTGAGCTTCTTGATTGTAGTATATGAGCAGTTCACAAACTGCACAGTTTCAGAAATACTGCCACTTTTGGTCCAAAAGCCCATACTTATCTCTTTTTACAACTCTGATAAATTGTCCCTTCTACCCATGACAACAACTATAGATATGTATGCAGAAAATGAATTAAACATCTTATATACCCAACAAGCAAGTTCACTACACATGAATCCCTTCATGAGCTATGTGCTGCCAGTGTTTATAGTTAAGTGTTCATAATAATGTGACTTGGCCATGTATATATGTAAAGTGAACATCTGGGCTGTGAGGAATACGAGCCAACAACATTAGACCAACAGCGTGGAAAGGTTGTGCCCAAGATGGTTGCCAGCTTTCCCTCATACCTTCCGTGTGACTGTAAGAGGATATTCCATGTTACAGCTTAACCCAGATAGGTGTTTCCTGTGGTGTTAAACCAGCCATTTGTCAACAGTTTTGTCTGACGCCTCTGGGTACTTGCATCTACTTCCCTTTATGGAATTACCTCCAATGCATTCATGCCCGCAAACACCAAAATGTACATTGCACCTTAAACTTAGAGCCACAAAAGTACTTGACAAATTTTTAAACCACATTCTTTATATAGATATGCCATCTCTATAACAGGACCACTTTCATAAACACAAACTGGAACAGTAACTGTACAGTAACTCCACTTTACTTGTATATGATAAAAAATAATTAGGATTCGCTTTTCCACAATTCAGACTGTCACCCACACTTGTTTGGTCAAATTTGGAGTCTTGATATTGTGCAGGATGGATCACTGGCAATAACTGCCTCTGAATTAGCAACTTGCAGACTTATCCCTGTTCTTGTCAAGCATTTCATCCCACACTGATAATGAGTGGTTTTACGGTTGGTCTTTCCCTTGGAGGTCTATGGGCAGCCAATCCACACTTTAGAATGTTCTTGACCTGGGGTTAGTGTACTTTACTTAATTTTGGTTCATACACTTGAAAGCCCCTCTGACAGTATTTCATTTACACTTTTGAGGCCTTATTGTGGTCATTTATGTATTGTCTTGGTCCAAAGGCTCCAATATCTTTGCAGCTTCTCTGGACTTCAACTGCTCCCTGTATTTCTGAGGCTCTCCATCACTCACTAAGGCCTCTGAGCCCATTGGCTTGCTTCTCGCTTCTGCTCAACTAAGTCTTTCCCCTTGCTAGTTGTCAGAGCAGGTCTCTTTGCACTTCAAACACACTTTCGGTAACAATATGCTGTGCTGTATAGATGCAGATCCACACCCCATCTACTGATGTTGTAATGCAGTGGTTCAGCACTGCAATGACCACTCTCACTTCAGTAAAGGCCTCTCACTAGAACGGCTCATGTTGACTGCTTTTTGACTGTGCAGGATAGCTTAAAGGAAATCTTATCCTGGATAGAATACAACAATACTGCAGCTCAGCATTCTGCCAGATACAGATGTGGCATTATAGCTGCCCATACTGTGTGGGGTTCATAATCAGTAAACATATATAATACATACAACTAGAAATAAACATATTAAGATGCAGAAACACAATATCATGTAAGACTGACAAAATGTGGGTTACCGGAGGTTCCGCCACCACTACATTTACCCATTGTATAAGATAACAGCATTTTTTAATACACTTTTTGTATCAATGCTTCATAGTTTCAATATCTTTGCTTGTTTGCATTCATTAAAACCATTCATGGTTTACTGAAAATAGGATGACAATTGGTTACTTGCACAGCTGGACGTCTTTTTACAGTATAAGTCTCAAAGCTCTTTCATCACATTTCCAGGAAAATGTAATGTCATGTGCTAAAGCATAAATTCACATTTACAATTTATGTATCTCTATTAAACCTGTGAGTAACATGTAGATAATGACTTATCAGCCATAACATTTAAATCACCAATAGCCAGGTTATATGAATAGGATTGATTATACCTTGACATTGACACCTGTGAAAAGTGATATATGAGATAGCAAGTGAACAGTCATTTCCTAAAGAAACTATGAGTAAGTATAAGAATCTGAATGATTTTTACCAGACCCCAATTGTGATGGTTAGACTGGGACAGAGCACCTCTGGCTAGTTTTGTGGAGTGATCCAGTAAGTAATGGTTAGTACCTACCAATAGTGGTCCAAAGAAGACAAGAAAGTCACCCTAAGACAGAACCATGGTTACCCAAAGCTCAATAATGCACATGTGGATTGGAAGCTAATCTTTCTGTGATGATTCTGTGATAAAATTAAAAGCCTGATCCCTCCCATCTTCATCCATACAGTCAATGACATCATTCAGAAATGAAGGGCTGCTGTAGCACAAATTAAACAATGTTAATGTTAACAATCACAGAAAGATGTTGGACTATATAGTACATTGCAGGTGGAGTTGGGACTGCAAAGTTGTTGATCGATCAGAATGCCGATGCTGACTCCTCTCCGCTGAGGAATGTACCTACAATGGGCACCTGGGCATCAGAACTGGATCATGCAGTAATGGAAGATAGTGGCCTGGACTGATTAATCAAGATTTTCAGCATAAAATGGGTGGCCAGTTGCAAGTACAATGCTTACCTGTGGAAGAGATAGTACCAGAATGCATTATAGGAAGAAGGCAACGAGAGGCAGTGTGATGATTTTGGCTATATTTTGTACTGGTAAACCCTGGATTCAAGCATTCATGTGGATTTTACTTTGAAACACAACACCTATTGAACCTCTTCCTAAAAGCCAGTCATAATAATTTTCATTTTCTTTCCGCCCCGCCTTCCAAGAGCTATCATTTTTTTTTATTTTTCCCTCTACATAGACAGATGAGGACTTATTTTGCAGGACAAGTGTCCTTTTTTTTGGGTTCTTTTCCCAAAAGGTTTATTGTATGCCCCTTTTTTTATTGTTATTTTTTCGAAATGCTGCTATACATGATGGCTCCCCAACCTTTAGACGTAACAAATAGTTTTTGAGCTTTTTTTATCGAAAATTTGAAATCGGAAAAGGTTTTTATGGTGACAAAAATTTCCCAGATCTGCGAAAAATTAAAGGGTTTAAAAAATTGGGGCATCATCTATTAAATCGCCCCTTTTTTTCTGCGCTTCCTGAAATTTTTGGGCGGCCAGAAAAATGAGAAACAGAATAGAGCAGGGTGAGATGGGGTGTGCGACTTCATGACGGGATGTTTTAGGGTTTTGCGATTGGCTAAAAAAATAAAAGCCCTCGTTTTACATAAAAACAGCGTTTCCTTTTTTCCCCTCATGTCTCTCGGGCGTTCATGGGATGGGGCCCCGCGCTCTGCCTGTGGCCAAACAGCTCAGTGAAATTGCCCTTTTTTCCTGCATAGGCCCCCTCTACTATTAGTGTGATTTTTCCCAAATTTATTTTAAATTAGAGATTTAAAAGATTTTATGTAGTTACCCCTAGAAAATTTTTAAAGCAGCATCTCCCGCTTAAATTCACGGCGGTGGGAGCGGGGGGGGGGGGGGCCCGGGGGCCAAAACCACGACAAGCTCAAATCTATAAAGAACATTGGAAAAAAATTTCCCCAAAGACTTAGTTTAGAAAATTGCACTGTAAAAATCTTTTTTATTAACAGTTTGCTTTTTAAATTTTTTCCTGGTTTTGGGCACCCCTGAAACTTATATTGGATAAACATCATTTCTAGTAACTGCAGGTCTTTTTTGGTTACTGCAAAACTCCACTTTTATTATCAGTATAATTCAGAAAGGTGTTTTAAAATTTTACCCATTACACCCGTGACTGTTGAATATCCCCTTGCACTTAAATTACAATCCCGCAATCTTGTAAACCCGCACAGGTTGTTTGTTGCCAAAAATACCGTTTTATTGGGACGAAAACATCACAGTTTTCGGGGTTTTTTTACTTTTGCCCCACCCAGCAAGTTTATTTTACGCACATCTACGTAAAACTAAAACAGCAAAATTTTAAAATTCACCCGGTGAATTGAAGGTGCAAAAAAAAACCCTTTATTAAAATCAAAACTAACAGTTACGTTTTTTTTTTGACTTTTGCACACCCCGCACTTTTATTTTTGCAGCATCTACTAAATCTAAAAAGCAATTCAAAATTCAACCCCAGGTGAATTGAAATTTCAAAAAAATAAACCCTTTTATTTCAAAAAAAAAACAGTTACGTGTCTTTTTTACTTTTTTCGCACCCAGCATGTTCATTGACGCGCATCTAAGGGAAATCTTAAAAAAGCAAATTTTTATATTCACCACAAATGAATTTAAAGGTGCAAAAAAAAACCGTTTAAATTTTATCAAAACATAAAAAGTTAGTGTTTTTTTACGTTTGCGCACCCCACTGTTCATTTTACGCTGCATCTACGTAAAACTTTAAAAAAAGCAATTCTATATTCACCACAGGTGATTGAAAAGGGGCAAAAAAATTTCCGTTTTTTATATCAAAACATAAAAGTTTTCGTGTTTTTTACTTTTTCGCACCCCGCACTGTTCAATTTACGCAGCATCTACGTAAAACTTAAAAAAAGAAAAATTTTATATTCACCACAGGTGAATTGAAAAAGGTTTCAAAAAATACCCTTTTTTATATCAAAACAAAAACAGTTCGTGTTTTTTTACTTTTTTTCGCACCCGCACTGTTCTTTACGCAGCATCTACTAAAAACTTAAAACAGCAAATTTTATTTCACCACAGTTTAAAATTTAAAGGTGCAAAAAAAAACCGCTTATTATATCAAAAAAAACAGTTACGTGTTTTTTGACTTTTGCGCCCCCCAGCACTGTTCCCTTGGGGCGCAGCTCTACGTTAAAACTTAAAACCCCAATTTATATTCACCAAAGGTGAATTGAAAGGTGCAAAAAATTTCCCTTTTTTATATCAAAAATAACAGTTTTCGTGTTTTTTTTTACTTTTGCGCACCCAAACGTTTTATTGAACCCGCCCTCACGTAAATCTTAAAACAGCAAAATTTTTATTCACCCCAGGTGAATTTTTAAAAAGGGGCCCAAAAAAACCCTTTATTATATCAAAACAAAAACAGTTACTGTTTTTTTACTTTTGGGGGCACCCAAACACTGTTCCCTTGAGCAGCATTAATAAAAACTTAAAACAGCAAATTTTTTATTTCCCCCAGGGGGAATTTAAAAGGGGGAAAAAAAAACCGTTTTTATAACAAAACAAAACAGTTACGTGTTTTTTGGGGCTTTTTGCGCACCCACACTGGGTTTATTGATGCAGTTTTGCGAAATCTTAAAAAAAACAAAAATTTTTATTCACCACAGGGGAATTTTAAAGGTGCAAAAAATACCGTTTATTATATTTAAAACATTTAAAATTTACGTTTTTTTTGACTTTTGCGCCCCCCACACGGGTTTATTGACGCAGCATCTATGTAAATCTTTTAAAAAAGCAAAATTTTAATTTTCACCACAGGGGAATTGAAAGGTGAAAAAAAAAATAACCCTTTATTATATTTAAACCCTAACAGTTTCGTGTTTTTTTACTTTTGCGCACCCCGCACTGTTCAATTATGCAGCATCTACTTTAAAATTTAAAAACAGCAAATTTTATATTCACCACAGTTTAAATTTAAAAGGGGCAAAAAATTTCCGTTTATTATTTTCAAAACAAAAAGTTACGTTTTTTTTTGACTTTTGCACCCCAGCACTGTTCATTGACGAAACATCCCACGTAAATCTTAAAAAAAGCAATTTTTAAATTCACCACAGGTGAATTGAAAAAGGGGCAAAAAAAACCCTTTTTATACCAAAACAAAAAACAGAACATGTTTTTTTTGGGCTTTTGCCCCGTCCGATTTTTTTGATAGGGAAAATTTCAGTTAAATTTGAAAACCAGCCAAATTTTTTTTTTTTATTAGAGGGAATTTTAAATAGCTTTGGGTTTTCCCTCCTTTTAAAAAGAGACTTTCCCAAAAATATTCCCTACCTTCCAAATTTTTAAAATTTTTTGAACATGGAGCCCAAATGAGGGGTAAGCGGAAAGGGGGGGGTAGCACATGGAGGTAGAGGTTTTTAGAGAAGGGGGCTCCTTCCAGTGTGGCGACAACTCCCTGCCCGGGATCGTCAGTTGCAGGGCCGTCAGGCCTGTCTTTGCTGGGGGAGGGGCCCCGTAATCCCAAGTAACGAAAATTCCCTTCCAATCTGTCCCTTTAGTGGTTAAAGGGAAAACCCCATCTTTGCAGTCTTTCTCCTCTTCCCCCGCAGTCAAAGGGCCCCAAATGTCGTCACGCAAAATCACCTCCTCCAACATAAGCAGCCCAAATTTTCAACTCGTGTACCCACCACTGTGGATAATCCATTGTCTGAAAACCTCTTTGGTTTACAAAAAGCGGTTGGGGTCAGAAGGCAGTTTAAAAAAAAAAGAGGAAAGAATTTTGCTGCTCTGACGCCCAGCTATATGGCCCTCAGAGGAGGTTTAAGGAAGCCGGTCAATCGGCCAAAAAACCCGGGGGGTTTGGGAACGCCTTTTCAGTGCCCCTTGCTTGTAGCCCGCAGCTTCTGGATGCAGAAAGTCAGGAAAACCAAATCACTGTGTTGATGATGATGATGATGACGACATTGCGGATACATCCTGGTCTTTCGCAGAATTTGCTTGCGAGCGCTTCATCGTGGACGAGGAGGAAGACGATGGGTAGTGTTCATACGGGTCCCGCCACAAAAAGGGAGAGGGTGGTCGACAGAAGTCCGCTGATATGATTCCGCAGCCACGGCCAGCGCAAACCCGCTCTTCGCTTATCGCCGTCAAAAAGGTCAGGACCTCTCAAGCCTGGGCCTTCTCTTGAGCAAGCCTCTGATTCACCCAGCGATGTCATATGCGCCTTTGCGTAAACGTAAGTAGAGCAGAACCTTAAGTGGTTTACCACCACCAACGTTCTAGGTCCATGCAGCGAAATGCAATTGAGTTGAAATGGGGAAAAACACTTGGCCAAAAAAAGGCCAGACCGGAGCCGGGCCTCCAACATCTGTCAAACCCTTTGTCGCCGCTCCTCTTCCTCCGCCTCACCAAGCGTTCCTCAGCTGCCCATTGTCTCTCAGAGTCATGATCAGGGATCAGCCTCGCTTCAGCCTCCACCGTCGCCCCGAGTAGCACCAGCACCACAGAGACCCTTCATACCCTTTCTCCTTCCACCAGTTGATGACTGCACGCCGTACAGCGGGCCGTCTAGCACGCCTTCTGTCTCGGTTTGGGAGCAGAAGAAACACTTTAAACCCAAACCATCCCAAAGCCAAAAGCTGAATGTCGACATTGCCAGGCTTTTGACCCCCCCCTGGAAATGTTGCCTTACCGATGGTGGGACACAGATGGGTTCCACCACGTCATGGCCCTCGCCTGCCCCCAATAACAGATTGCCGTGCAGGCATTTCTTGCCAGAAAAAGCCGTCCCTGCCCTGGCAGCACGTGTCATCTAAATTTCAAGCGCATTGTCTGCATTACTGTGTCCGGAAGTCCATCTCACCACCGACAAATGGACTAGTAAGCCGGCCAAGCCGCTATATCTCTGTGAAAGCTCACTGGGTGAGCTGGGTGGATGTCTCTGGGGGTGACGGTGGATATCTGCGGCGCACGTCTTCAAAACCGCAGGGATGGGGCTGGGCTCTTTCCCCCAAGGTCCTTGGTGGCATCACGTGACAGAGACACCAGGCCGTGTTGAAATTAATCTGCTTTGGAGACCGTCCACACAAGTTCAGGAGCTGTGGACGGCTCTAAGCAAACGAGACGAGCGCTGGCTGGTGACAAGAACCTTGTGCCACGGCAAAGTGGTGTGCGAGAACGGGCGAGCTCTGCTGGCCGCCCTTAAGATCGGTAGGTGGAGCACATTCCTTGCCTGGCAACATGTCATGAACCTTGTGTCCAGAATTTCTCAAAGAGCTAACCCGGTTGGACGCCGGCTGAAGAAGGCTCGAGGTCTGAGTTCGACTTCCGCGTTCGCACCCTGCTTCGTCCCGCCTGGCTGCGTTGCAGTGTCAGCGTCGGCTCCCCGTCAACCGTATCTTTGTTGACGTTTGGCATCCGCTGGAATTCCACCCTCCACATGATCCAGCGAATTGTAGGCAGCAGCGACAATGCCATTACGCAGTACGAGTGACACATGGCCTGACAAGCAGCGGTACGGACCTCGGGGTGTTGAACCACCGAGAGTGGAGCAGGTGAAAGAACTCTGCACCATCCTTGCAGTTTGAAAGAAGCCACCAAATATGGTCAGTGCCGGTCATGCCTTGTCAGATGAGCTTTGTGGGTGATCTTAGTTCTGGAACGATCGTTGGACACTCTGATACAACAGGTCACGCAGCGTCGGAGGAGGGACGGAACACAGATTTGCAGAAACGGAGCCTTTCTCTCCGTCAAATCCAAAGGCCCGACAGTTCCATTTTCATCGGTCTTCAGTAGGCAGTGGTTCGGGGTCCAGAGTAGTGACAGGCTGGCGGCTTCTGCTTCAGGGTGCATATCTCAGGAAAGTCAGTCTTGTGTTGAAGCAGTGCGGAGGCAGCGGAGGAGGAGGAGGAGGTATTCCTAGGACAACCGATGTTACCGACGTCCCTGCCTTGGAAAGAGGTTGGCGCGATTGGAGGCGGACGGAGGTAAGATGAGGAGATCCCAATTTGCTAGTGCCATGACCAGGAGGCTTGGGAAATCAAGGCTCCATCTATCACAAATATGTGTTGCTTGGATGCTCCATTTCCTCCACATGATCCACGCTTCAAGGCCATATAAAGAACAACAGTTACTGGGTGGCACCTCCTGGATTCCCGGTCTCAAACAAAAATCAGCACTTTCCTTCCACCCACCAAATTGAGAGTAAATGCAGGAAATGAGACCTGCTGATTGATCATCTGGAGACATCTGATGGTCTGCTTCACGTTCCCCAAGTGTCACGGTGGAAAACAACATCAGCGACGTGACAGCTGTAGGGTGCCAAGTAGGCGTGCGGGCAGCGCAGGCAAGGTGGCAGAAGCCTAATGGGTGACCTCTGGCAATCTTTGTTTACCACCTCACCAATGCATGCAATGCAGGGCCCACATCCAAACACACAGAGATCAGGCTTAAGATCATGGTGACGACTATACTGCGTCTCAACACCGATGTTTTTCGCATGTGTCCGGAACACATAGACTTCTGGGTATCCAAAATGGACGAATGGCCCGAGCTGGTCGTCACGCCATAGAGGTGTTGTCTTGCCCAGCAGCAGGTCATATCTGAGCGGGACCTTCAGCTAGTGGAGGGTCATTACAGACAAAAGCCATCCGGCTTTCCACAGATAATGTCGGATCGTTTGATTTTCATCAGAGAATCGGCATGGATCTCTGATGATGTTCGTGGCCCAATTGCGAGGTCACGATTAGTTGCCAGTCTACTTCACATTTCCTTTTCAAACAGAAATGGTCTCTTGAAACTTTTTTTAAAATGATCATTTCTTACTGCAATTTTTATTCTTCTTTTCCCAACAGTTTTTGGCTGGTTTTGCTGTGAGGTGACTGTGAAGGACAGCAAGGTTTCATGACAACACCGTATTCATTTACTCACTTTTATTCTAAGAAGTTTTGCATTGTCAATTTTTTGAGGTCATGTTGCTGTGGATACAGCAATAATCATGGTCCTTTGGAAAAGAAATGTACTTCAAGTGGCATTTTTCCCCCCAAATTTTTTAAAAGTGGTGAGAAGTAATTTATAATTTTTTTGGGGTCATGTTGCTGTGAGTTTCCCTATTTAGGTCCTTTGGGGGAAAAGGGATGGGATTTAATGGCATTTCTCCCTCACATTTTTAATAGTGGCTTTAGAAGTTTTCCCTATTATAATTTTTTGGGGTCATGTAGCTGTGAGATACAGCAATAATCATGGTCCTTTGGAACGAATGTGGCTTCTAAGTGGATTTCCCCAAATTTTTAAAGTGGCTGGAAGTATTTTTATTTTTTGGGTCTGTAGCTGTGAGATCAGCAATAATCAGGTCCTTTTAAAAGAATGTGGCTTAAGGGCATTTTCCTCAAATTTTTAAAGTGGATGAGAAGTCATTTTATAATTTTTTGGGGCATGTGCTTGGAAATGCAGCCAACTTCAGGTCCTATTTTAAAAATGTTGTTTCTAACAGACATTTTGTTCTTCACAATTGACCAAAGTGGCTCAAGGGTCATGCTTTGAATTTTTGGGGGCATTTTGCTGTGACAGCAGCTTACTACAGGTCTATTTTAAAAATTTTGTTTCTAACGACTTTGTTCTTCACAATTGTCAAGGTGGTCAAGGGTGATGGTGCTGTCAGAAACAGGAATAGGTAGGACACTGTTATGGACACATATTGCAAAATGATTGTTTTTGCAAGATCTTTAAATAGCATCAATCCTGTATTGAGGGCAACCCATTTAATACAATGAAAAAAAGAGAAACAAAGACATGGTGGGGTTCCATTCTATTTTAAAATGTGTTTTCTAGAATTAAAGTACTAAAAACTTGCATGTACAAAATAGCTGTTTAAAAAAATTCCTCTGAATTGTACAAGGGAGGTACAGGAAAACTTGACCAGATGTTAGGTTATTAGAGGCATGGAGTATGGAGCACGGACAGAGAAAAAGTCAGAGACCCTTTCTCCCGACGTTGAGTAAAATGAGAAAAAGAATGCCAAGTAAAGGGCCCTGGGTTAACAGGAGCGTTTTAAAACCAGTTTTCCAAGTGAAGCTCAATTGGTCCCACCATACGGGGGGGCGGCTACCCAGGGATTGATGTGTACGAGGAAGGCTGGAGTTCTACACTTCCCCTTCCCCATTGCTTCAGACGACGTTTTTTGTTTGGTCTCAGGGCATTTTAAAACCGCGTTTAAAAGATACGGACGCCGCCGGGGCTTTTACCGCCCCTGTAATCCCGGCCTGGGTATGCTGTGGCCCGGACAGGTATAGTCAATTTCCCGTTAAAATAAAATGGTGGTTGAAGACTCCTTTTTTGGCCTTTTTAATGTGGGGGTCTGCGGTTTGGGGTCATGCTGTGGCCCGGACCCGGTATAGTAAGTCCGTAACTAAAAAGGTGGTTTAAAGACTCCTTTTTCGGGACTTTTAAATGTGGGGGTCATGCAGGTTTGGGGCTCATGCTGTGGCCCAGAGACAGTATAGCAATGTCCAGTGAAATAAATTGGTGGTTGAATGACTCCTTTTTCGGGCACTTTTAAATGTGGGGGTCTTGCAGGTTTGGGGCGCTTGCGGTGGCCCGGAAGGTATTGTCAATGTCCAGTGAAACTAAAATGGTGGTTGAAAGGACTCCTTTTTCCGGCACTTTTTAAATGTGGGGGTCATGCAGGTTTGGGGATCATGCTTGTGGACCAGGACAGGTGTATAGTCCATTGTCAGTGAAACTTAAAATGGTGGTTGAAAGACTCCTTTTTCGGCACTTTTTAATTGTCGGGGGTCATGCAGGTTTGGGGCTCATGCTGTGGCCCAGGGGAAAGGTTTAGTCAATGTCAGTGAAACTAAAATGGTGGTTGAAAGACTCCTTTTTCCGGCACTTTTTTAATGTGGGGGTCATGCAGGTCTTTGGGGCTCATGGCTTGTGCCAGGACAGGTATAGTCAATGTCCAGTGAAACAAAAATGGTGGTTGAAAAGACTCCTTTTTTCCGGCCACTTTTAAATGTTGGGGGTCATGCAGGTTTCGGGGCTCATGCTGGGCCCAGGAAGGATATAGTCAATGTCCAGTGAAAATAAATGGTGGTTGAAGACTCCTTTTTCCGGATCTTTTTAAATGTGGGGGTCATGCAGGTTGGGGTCATGCTGCGGTCCAGGCAGGGATATTCATTGTCCAGTTCAAGTAACATGATGGTTCAATCTACTGCCTTCTGGCAATTTTTTTATTTGTGGGCGATGCAGGTTTAAGGGTCAGGCTGTGTACAAGTCAGGGTTGTAAATTGGTCTGTGACTTTTTTTCTGTGACTTTTATAACTAAGTGTGTTGCTAGATGTAGATGTATCCATTTGACTGTGTGGATGTTAATTTCAGCTTCTCCAGCCTTGTTTGGGTGTTAATAATGAAGGTTTTGTTGCTCTCCCCATAGACTTTAATGGTCATCGCGCATAATCGATGGCTCACTATCGAAAAACCTTATCGATAGCGGCCGATATCGACTATCAATCGTATCTCGATAGCAACGCAATCGCTCAAAACACTATGATGATGACATTTTGTGGCCGTGACTGCGAGGACGGAGGAGGTAAGCTGTAGATGCAGGTTGTATTAACACATGAGGACAGATTGGCGACGATGTTCGTTACTTAGATTCACAGGGCCTGAGCCAGCGATGACAGGCATGAGGTACTGCAACTGACGTTCTGCTGGACATGCGTGTTGTCGCCAGTACTGGATGGAGCACCTTCTCTGTACCTCTACCTCCATGTGCTACCCGCTCTTTGGCTCGCTTACACCTGCATTTCGCCTCCTATGTTCAGAAATATAAACATTTGAGAAAGTATGGAATAGTTTTGGAAAGTCTCTTATTTAAAGACGGCAAAATCACAGCTATTCTCAAATCCCTCTAATCAAACAATTTGCTGGGATTCAAATTTTAACTGGCATGGGTCTATCAAACCAAATCTGGACTGGGCTAAAGTCCAAAAAAACAAGTATCTGGTTATGTTTTGGTATAATAATCGGTTTTTTTTGCACCTATTCATTCACCTGTGGTGAATATAGTATGCTGTTTTAAGATTTCGTAGTAGCTGCTTTCATGAAACTGTGCTGGGTGCGCAAAAGTCAATAAAACACGTAACTGTTATGTTTTGTATAATAAACGGTATTTTTTTGCACCTCTTCATTTACACTGTGGTGAATGTAGAATTGCTGTTTTTAAGATTTACGTAGATTGCTCGGTCAAATGAACAGTGCTGGGGTGCGCAAAGTCAAAAAACACGGAACTGTTATTTTTGATATAAGTAACGGTATTTTTTTGCACCTTCTTTTAACTGTGGTGAATATAGAAATTGCTGTTTTAAGTTTTACGTTGATGGCCCTGAGTCATTGTAACAGTGCTGGGGCGCAAAATGTCAAAAAAAACACGTATCTGTTATGTTTATATAATAAAACGGTATTTTTGCCATTTCAATTCACCTGTGGTGAATATTAGTATTGCTGTTTTAAGATTTCGTAGATGCTGCGGTCAATTGAACAGTGCTGGGTGCGCAAAAGTCAAAAAAAACACAGTAACTGTTATGTTTTGATATTATAAAACGGTATATTTTGCACTGTCAATTCACCTGTGGTGAATACAGAATTGGTGTTTTAAGATTTCGTAGATGCTGCGTCAATGAACAGTGCTGGGTGTGCAAAAAGTCAAAAAACAACGTAAACTGTTATGTTTTGATTTAATATAACTGTATTTTTTGCACCTTTCTCAATTCACTGTGGTGAATCTTGAATTTGCTGTTTTAAGATTTACGTAGATGCTGCGTCAATGAAACAGTGGCTGGGTGCGCATAAAGTCAAAAAACACGTAAACTGTTATGTTTTGAATAATAAACGTATTTTTTTGCACCTTTCCAACTTCACCTGTGGTGATACTAGAATTCCCCTGTTTTAGTTTTACGTAGATGCTGCGTCAATGAACAGTGCTGGTGGCAAACAGTCAAAAAAACACGTAACTGTTATGTTTTGATATAATAAACGGTACTTTTTGCACCCTTTTCAAATCACATGTGGTGATTATAGAATTGCTGTTTTTAAGATTTACGTAGATGCGCATCAATGAAACAGTGCTGGGTGCGCAAAAGTCAAAAAACAAGTAACTGTTATGTTTTGATATATATAACGGTATTTTTGCCAACCTTTCAATTCACCTGTGGTGAATATAGAATTGCTGTTTAAGATTTACGTAGGGTTGCTGCGTCAATGAAACAAGTGCTGGGTGCGCAAAAGTCAAAAAACACGTAACTGTGATGTTTTCGTACGATACACGGTATTTTGGCAAACAAACAACCTGTGCTGACTACAAGATTGTGTTGTAATTTAAGAAGATAAAATTAATTTTTTAAAAAAAAAAAACCAAAAAAATAAAAAAAAAAAAAAAAAAAAAAAAAAAATAAAAATAAAAAAAAAAAATAATAAAAAAAAAAAAAAAAAAAAAAAAAAAAAAAAAGATAGAAAAACAAGAAAAATAAAAAAACAAAGACAGAAAATTAAAAAAAAAAAAAAAAAAAAAAAAAAAAAAAAAATTTAAAAATTTTTTAAAAAAAAATAAAAAAAAAAAAATTTTTTTTTAAAAAAAAAAAATTTAAAAAATTTTAAAAAAGAAAAAAAAAAAAAATAAAAAAAAAAAAAAAGAAAAAATAAATTTAATTTTTAAAAAAAGAAAAAAAAAAAAAAAAAATTTAAAAAAAATTTTTTTAAAAAAAAACAAAAAAAAAAATTTAAAAAAAAAAAAAATAATTAAAAATAAAAAAAAAAAAAAAAAAATAAAAAAAAAACAAAAAAAAATTAAAAAAAAAAATTAAAAACAAAAAAAAAAAATAAAAGTAAAATAAAAAAAAAAAAAATAAGTGTTATAAAAAAAAAAAAAAAGAATAAAAAAAAAAAAAAAAGAAAAAAAAAATAAAAAAAAAGAAAATAAAAAAAAAATTTTTTTAAAAATATATGTGCAAGGTGGAGTTATCAACAGTCAACAGGTGTAATGGGTTAAAATTGAACAAACTATCTGAATTGTATACTGAGATTAAAGTGGGAGTTCTGCAGGCTAACAAAGAGACATGCAGTTACTGAAATTATCGTTTATCCAATATAAGTTCAGGCTGCCCATATCACAGCGAAATATGTCTATAGCAAACTGTTAATTATATAGATATTCCTGCACTGTCTACACTAAGTCTTGAGTGAACTTTATCCAGTGTTCTTTATTGATAGAGATGTCTGTGTTCGCCGCGGGGGCCCCACCCCCCCACGCTCCCACCGCCGTGAATTTACAGCGGTAGATGGTGCTTTAAAATTCTCTTAGCTAACTACATAAATGTTCAAATCTCTTATCTAACTAAATTGGAGATCACAGCTAATTAGTAAAGGTTTCTCTTGTGCAGAAATAGACTAATTTCGCTGAGCTGTTTGGCACACAGGCGAGCGCAGGTTATCCCTATGTGAAGCTGAGAGACACTGAGGCTGATAACAGGGAATCGCTGTTCTATGTAAACGAGGTCATGTGTTTTTTCAGCCAATCGCAACCTTACACATCCCAGTCATGACGTCGCACAACATCTCACACTGCTCTATTCTGTAATAATATTTGCTGGCCGACACAATTACAGGAAGCGCCGAAATAAGGCGCGATCTTAATAGATGTGCACAGATTTTAACCTTAATTATCGCATGATACTGGAAAAATTTCGATCACCATAAAAACCTTGACGATTTCAACTTTGTCGATAAAATCGCTCAAAACTATCGATAACAAATCTACTTTATCAATGACTGTACAAGACTAAAAAGCAAAAGAAATCCATACCTGCAGAACACAATCAGTTTACAATCTAAACTATTCACAAACTTGTGCCCACCATTTCCTACACTATGAAGAGCAAAATGCTCTTCAAATTTTTTTTTAACTCTCAGTGTCTTGTGGCATGCAAAAGTAGGCTTTGCTAAATGCTGTGTGAATACAGCATTTCATGTAGAAAAAAAAAATCAATTTTACAGGGTGTAATTGCAGAGCGTACTTCAGCATATATTTTGTTAATACCAAATGTCAATAAGAAATCAATATTCAATAACTATTCAATAAGAACTAGCAAATGAAATCCATAAGAACTGCACAAAAAAATCATTTAAAATACAATAGTGCAAAAACAAATCTGCAATGCACAAAAGCATATCACATACTTTTCCTATCTAAGATCAATAACCATTCAATAATCACTTTACAATAAAAGCTAGCTAATCCATTTCAAATGAAAACCATACATTTTGAAAGCATTACAGGTAAACACAAAATGCAATCCAACTATTCCCAAAAAATTGCTACATGCGGTTCCAACCATATATCTATAACCAATCAATTATTAATAACTGTACAAGACAAAAAAGCAAAAGAGATCCATAACGGCAGTACACAATCTGTTTAAAATTAACACTATTCACATAATTCTCCCCACCATTTACTACACTATGAAGAACAAAATGGTCTTCAAGAAAATTTAAACACACAGTGTCTTGTGGAGTGCAAAAGTATGCTCTTCAAAATGCTGTGTGAATAAATCATTTTATAATAAAAAGTAAAATTCAATTGCTCATAGTGTAATTGCTGAGCGCATTTCTGGGTATATTTTATAGATCAAGCTGCACGAAATGCGCACAGCAATTATGATAATTCATAGCTCTGAAACAGAGCAATTAATTATATCCATATCAAACAACATATACTGTAGCTCTGGCCAGCATTTGTAGTTAAATGGCAACCAGTGGCATACATTGTATATAATAATACTAATGATTACATACACATAAGCGTCACATTTTTATGACTACTTCCTGCTTTTATTATTTCTGAAACTGTGCAGTTTGTGAACTGTTCTTATGCTGCTGTGGTAAAAGTGTATTGCGGGTGGACAAATGACACCATTGTGAATAAACGACATGGAAACTGCGAAGCAACACATGCCACTGATGTGAGAAGTAAACGTCGCTATGAAGGTACACAAGGGCACACTGACACAATATAGTGGAATAGCTCACTGCTAAAATGAACTATGGGGCTAACAGATGTGTGGCTAACACAACAGTTCAGCCAACCCTATTTTGCATGGGGCTCAAAAGCAGACACATGGTCACTACACTTCTGGTAATAAGGATGTATCCGCAGAAAAATCTTTAATTGTCATGGCAGATACAGAAATGGACCTCCACTGATTGGCAAAGGGTTGCCTTTTTCAATGTGCCACATTTTCTACTTTATCCAATGGATGGACATTAGCAGGTCAGGCTAGAAACATCAGAGATACTCTGCAACCATTGCTGGAAGAACACAAACTCGGTGTAGAAGTGTTATTGCTTAGGGAATGTTTTTATGACATTCCCTGGGCCATTCATCCATGTGGAAGGCACTCTTAACCGATTTGGAAATTAATCCAACTTTGCAGATCACATAGGCAAATATATGCTGATTAATTCCCTAGGACAGATGGGATCCTCCAGCAAGACAATGCAACAAGTCATATGGCTAAAAATATCTGACATTGGTTGAAAGAACATGAACAAGACTTCAAAGTACTAACCTGCCTCACAATTCCTCAGACTTGAACTCAACTAAGCATCTGTGGGGCCACCTTGATCGTATAACTTGTTGTAGGAATTGTTCTTTTTTAGCTACATAAATAATGGGCTATGTTCAATGTCACAATGTTATTTGTAGTTCTTTTCTTACATAACTACATGTGGATGTCCTAGTTCCCACTCCATCAATCTCCTATTACCCAATTAGGGTATGTTGACACCCGTAATTGCGACATGTACAATACGTGCAGCAATACGCCGGGTGTTTTGGGAGTCGCGCTGATCAGTGCGTATTCCCATAGCACGATGGGGAGGGGGGGGACAGCTCTCCGGCCACAGTGACATGCATTACTCGCAGCGCGTAATCACTACCAATAATTGACATGTCACTTATCTCCCCGTGCGTACAATACGATCGCATTGTTTGCGCGGGGGGACGAGGCGTAATCCATAGTTCTCTATGAAAGCTATGGATTACCGTAATTGTGTCGCGCATCTCGCTGCGTATTAAGCACAATACGCGGCTAAATATGCCCGCAATTACACCTGAAAATAAGCCGTGTGAACATACCCTTACCCTTCATTTTTCCCTTTCCCATAAACTTCTTAAAATGAGAAACAAACAGTGGAATTTAAAGTAGTGTTGCCAAGCAGTCCACCATTGTGGATGTATCTGAATGCACAATGCTGCTGCGAAAAGGTTGTATGAACAGATGAGACAATAGTGGAACTTTTTAGTACAAATACACAATGCTTTATTTGGACTGAAAAGAACACTGCACACCAACACTTGTAAGGGTTCGGTGGATTCGCTGGACCACCGCAAGCGATGATAGTTAAGCCACGCCAGGGAACGGAGTCTAAGTAGCCCCCAGTTTTCACCAGAGCCCGCTGAAAAGCGGGATGGACTTGCTGCGGCGTGAGGCTACCAGGTCGTTACCCCTGACGTGACTTGCTTGTGGTGGTGGCCGGGGTACTGCGTGGCACAAAATCGTAATCCAAAGGCGTAGTCGGGGACAGGCAGAAGGTCAGGGCCGGCGGCAGAGGTTCGTGGTCAGAGACAGGCAGAAGGTCAGGGCAGGCGGCAAATAGGCAAGGTCAGGAAACGTAGCGGAACGAACTGGTACACGGGTAATCAATACGGACTCTAAACACTCTCCAAACTCACTGAACGCACACCAACAATCTGGCAGTGAGTGCTGGGGGTGTATACCTTATATAGGACCAGCGCCCAGCAATAGGCCAATTACCGGGACCCGGGCCCTTTAAATCTAACCAGCCTGCCGCGTCCGTGGGGGGGGGGATCCAGGCACCGGGCGGACAGGAGCGGGGCAGGAGGGCCCCAGGTAAGAGAGCCGGCGTGGGAAGGGGGGGGGTTCGGGGTACCACGACCCCCCCGGCCCCCCAGCGGGCAGGGAACGGCCGCAGGGCCGCCGCCCGCGGCCCCTGACGCCCCCCCCCCCCCTTGGGCCCCCCTTTTTTTTTTTAAACCTAAAAGGAGATCAGGTGACAGGTTCCTTCGGTTCCCACGAATGCCCCGGGCCCGAACCCCCAGTCAATGAGAAAAACCGCTTCCCCCCACGTCTTCTGCCCTGCCCCCCTTGACCCCAAAGATTTAATCAGAGTTGGACAGGAAAAGGTGAGACAGACCCACGGGAGAACGTTCGCACCACAGGCTTGGGGAACGAGACATGGAAGGCGTTGGGGACACCAAAGGGGGAGGCAAGCGGAGCTATGGAGGGGTTAAGGACAAGCCCAAAAAAGGGGCCCAAATTTTGGGCCCAACTTTTGCTGGCACCTTGAACGATGTACTTGGCCTAGAAAAACCCTATCACCTGGCTTAAATACGGGGAGAAGGTCTCCGGGTACCTTCGGCCTGAACTTTAGTCAGGGGAAGCCCGAAAAAGGGGCCGACGATGACTTGCCAGGTGACTTGTTTCCCCATTGGGATCCAGGGCGGGAAGGGACCAAACGTCTAGGGGAGAGGCGGGGGGGATGTAACCCAAACCAAAAAAAAAGGGGAGGGGGCTTAGCAATCTGGGGAATTATAGGAGAATTCCCCCCGGGGGAAAGGAAAACCATTACCCTGAGGGCAGACAAAAAATGACAGATAAGTGCCTAAATTTGGTTGACCCCCTCCACCTGCCCTTTGGGGTTTGGGGTGGTTGCAAAAGAGAAGTCCGCTGAATGCGTAACTGACACACGACCCGCCAAATTTAGATCAAAAGGGACTCCCCTATCAGATGATATGCAAGGGACCCCCATGAACCGAAAATGTGGGAAGAAGAGGGGGCCAGCGGGGGTCCCAGGGAACCCGGCAGGGGAAACAAAAGTCGCCATTTTAGAAAATCTGTCAACCACCATCCAGATCCCGGGTTTTTCCGGATGGGCCCGGGTAGGTCCGAAACAAAATCCATAGAAATAGGGGACCAGGGTTTCTCGGGCCCCGGGGAGAGGTGAAGCAGACACGGGGGTTGAGGTGAGGAACTTTGTTACGGCACAGGAGGTACGGCCAAGAAAAGTCCTAACTCCGGTGAGATGGGCCACCAATAGTTCGGGAGATCATTGAAGGTTTGTGAACTCCAGGATGACCATGTACGGAGGAATTCCCCATTTAAGAATCCGGGGGAGCAAGCGGGCGGATTAGGTCTTTCCCGGGTAAGGGTTAAGACCCACAGGAGCTGCGAGAAAAAAGCCTTCCCGGGGGGATAAAGTCTGCAGGGTGGCTCCAAAGCCCCCCGTGCCCAGGATCTAGAGAGAGCGTCTGCCCTGACTTTTTTTCAGCGGTCGGAGGGGTAGGAAAGGGGTTTAAAAAGGGCGAAGAAAAGGGGCCCCCTGGCTTGATTAATTTAATCCCGAGCCTTGGAAATATAGAAGTTCTTTTGGTCGGGAAGATCTCTTTTGGGGGTGGGGAGCCCCCCCCAGCAGGGGCGCCATTCTTCAAGGCTAACTTTTTTAGCCTAGTTCCGATCACCGATAGGTAAATTTCGTTTGGCAGGAGTGAAGGTTTGGGAAGAATCCAATCCCAAAACCCCAGAAAATTGAAAAGAACAGCGCCACACCAATGAGGAGGTACCTCAAAAAAAACGGGCGTGGGGTCCGGAGAAAAGAACAGAGCAGAACGAATGAGCTTTTGACGCTTAAAGGGTTCTTGGGCTTCGGAAACCATGATTTGGGGTTGGCACCATTCTTGGTGAGGGCTACCATGGACCACCAAAGGAAACCGGATAAATTGCCGAAAAAATTTGGGAAAAACCTAAAATGCGCTGGATGGCTCGGAGGCCCACCGTCGGGGCCCCTCAGGACCCCTGAGACTTGGGGGGGTCCCATCTGAAACCTTTATCCGAGACATAACCCTAAGAAGGGGAGGGGGGTCGCTCGAACAGGCACTTTTCCGCTTGGCATAAAGTTTTGGGGGTTACGGAGACGTTGAGAAACCCGGGGGAAACCGGGGGCGGTGGTCCTAATTTTGGGAAAAGTAAAAATGTCGCCATAGATTATGACACAGACGATAGAAGCGCGGAAGATTCATTGAGAAGTTCTGGGAAAACCGCCCGCTTGCAAGACCAATGCATGACGAGATACAAGTGGCCATCCGGGGGTTGAAGGTGTTTTTTCCCTTTGTCGCCTTCCCATACAAAGATTGTAACACCGCGAAGATCCAATTTAGAAAAAATTTTGCGCCACTAGGGGGTCAAATACTCTGAATCAAAGGGGAGGGGGGATCGATTCTTTTTGGTTATTTTATTTAGCCACATAAACGATACAGGGCCGGAGGGTTTCTTTTTTTTTCGGGGCAAAGAAAATCCGGGGTTCCCGCAGGCGAGACGACTTGCTTTTAAAGCCTTTACGGAATTTTTTTTGAAAATACTAGAATCGCCTTTGCTCCGGGGCAAAGAGGATAAACTCTGCCCCGGGGAGGAGTAGTACCGGTTGCGATCGATAGGGCAATCGAAGGCCGGTCGGGGGGAGAGTCTCGCTTGTCTTTTTGGGAAAAAAGTCGGCAAAAGTCCTGGTAAGGACAGGCAAACCCGGAAAAGACTTCGTAGGTTTTGCAGAGGCAGACGAGCAGGGGAGGCCCAAGCATGTGATGGCAGCGGGTCCCCCGAAGAATCTCGCCCGTGTTCCAGTCGGGGTCGAGCATCTTTTTTTTAACCCGGAAGGGCCCCGAAGGAGCCAAAAAACGAGGCACATGAGAAGTTCACTTTCCTGGGGTAGCGCCCAATTCAAGGTGAGGGGCGCAGGCAGAACCGAATGGCCCTTTAGGCATTCTCCCCTGACAGAGGAGACAAACATGGGTTTTTCTGCAGAGGGCCCACTGGAAGCCGGAACTGGGACACCAGCGCGTGACTGATAAAGTTACCAGCGGACCCCGAGTCCAGGAAGGCGGTGGCCTGAAAGGTGCTGTCCGGTGAAATTCCACAAAGTACCGGGATGGTCAGACGGGGAGAGGCCGCACTGACACCTAGGGATGCCCCCTCCTGCGGCCCTAGGTGTGAGAGTTTCCCGGACCACCGGCAGTCCCCCAATGAAGGGGCCCGGGAACCGCCACAATAGAAACATAACGCCTCAGTCGACGCTGTGATCAGCGGGTCAAGTGAGCCCTTTAAAACCTGCAGGGGTTTCGTCCTCATAAAACCGTTGGTGGAGGAAGTGGAGGGGCTTGAAAGAACGGGAGCTAAGCGAGGGAGCCGGCGTGGTCGAGTAAGCTCGCGTTGGAGACGGAGCTCTTGTTGTCTCTCCGCAAAGCGAATGTCGATCTGGGTGGCCAACCGAATCAAATCGTCCAGAGAAGATGGCAGATCCCGACCTGCGAGCTCATCTTTAACGCGTCCCGAGAGGCCTTGCCAGAAGGTCGCCACCAAAGCCTCATTATTCCAGTCTAGTTCGGAGGCTAGAGTGCGGAACTGCACCGAGTACTGACCCACCGTAGCGTCACCCTGACGGAGGCGAAGCAGAGCTGCAGCAGCGGAGGAGGTGCGACCAGGTTCCTCGAAGACAGTACGGAATCCCTGGAGGAAGGCTTGCAGATTAGCCGTCAATGGATCTCCTCGGTCCCATAGCGGGGTGGCCCAGGCCAGAGCTTCATCCGTTAGGAGGCTAATTATGAAGGCCACTTTAGCCCGCTCAGTAGGAAGTTGATGTCCTAACATCTCAATGTGAATGGAGCACTGACTGATGAAGCCTCTGCACTTCTTGGGGTCTCCATCATAGCGAGAGGGGAGCGGCAGATGCAGAGAAGGTCCCGGTGCAGGAGCAGGTAGCGCCATGGCTGCAGGAGCAACTGGTGCAGGCGGGACGGCAGCAGCCGTGGGTGGCGGTAGACGGGCCGCAAGGTTCTGCATCATGGCCGCGAGCTGGTCAATGCGCTGGCTCTGCTATGCGACGGCCGTCGTAACGTCCCGGAGTTCTGGCAGAGGTACCCTGGCGGAATCCATGGCCAGATTGTACTGTAAGGGTTCGGTGGATTCGCTGGACCACCGCAAGCGATGATAGGTAAGCCATGCCAGGGAACGGAGTCTAAGTAGCCCCCGGTTTTCACCAGAGCCCGCCGCAAAGCGGGATGGACTTGCTGCGGCGTGAGGCTACCAGGTCGTTACCCCTGACGTGACTTGCTTGCGGTGGCGGCCGGGGTACTGCGTGGTACAAAATCGTAATCCAAAGGCGTAGTCGGGGACAGGCAGAAGGTCAGGGCAGGTGGCAGAGGTTCATGGTCAGAGACAGGCAGAAGGTCAGGGCAGGCGGCAAACAGGCAAGGTCAGGAAACGTAGCGGAACGGACTGGTACACGGGTAATCAATCGGACCTCTAAACACTCTCCAAACTCACTGAACGCACACCAACAATCTGGCAGTGAGTGCTGGGGGCGTATACCTTATATAGGACCAGCGCCCGGCAATAGACCAATTACTGGGACACAGGCCCTTTAAATCTAGACCAGCCGTCGCGCGCGCTAGGGGGTGGGCATGCGCACGGCGGCCGGGACGGACAGGAGCGGCATGCACCGGAGCGCGGCCAGGTAAGAGACCCCCAGCAGGCAGGGGAACGGCTGCAGGGGCCGCGGTGCCCGTGGCCGCCGTGACAACACCAAAACCTCACCCCAACCTTGGAGAAAGAAAGAGGTTTGGGGTATGACCACTAATGCTAGTGAATCCCTCACCGATGACATCTTCTTCAAGGCTCAAAATCACACGAGCCTTGAAGAGGATGTCATCAGTGAAGGACCAGTGGTGCAGGAGTGGTGGCCATGGAAGAGGTATGTACTGGTTTATTTTTTATTTTATCACAGTGGCCACAGGTAGCCAAGTTATATTAGGGAGTAGGAAAACCCTTTAAATTCAAGTTTTCATTTTAATTTAATTGTAATGTAAAACTGAAGCATGAAGACTTGTCAGCAAAACGACAGTTTTATAAATGGGTTCCATTGTATCACATCAGTATCCTGTTTATAACTGTTAAGTTAGTATGACTCCCGTCATACAAACATTTACAGAAATACACAATGGGGAACGGAAAGGGGGCTTGGTGTCTGACAACTCAAAAAGTGTCACAGAGACATTAACAAGAAACAGCAAATAAACAAA
Source organism: Phyllomedusa bahiana (assembly GCA_025379985.1). Taxonomy (NCBI): domain Eukaryota; kingdom Metazoa; phylum Chordata; class Amphibia; order Anura; family Hylidae; genus Phyllomedusa; species Phyllomedusa bahiana. The sequence continues at coordinate 66,572 of JAODAL010019031.1, forward strand.
AATAAAATCGCTCGATCATCCATATTACTTACATTGTAAAATTTAACTCAGCATAAAGTGAACCATTTATCATAAATTTTCCTGTGTTAAAATTTTTATTGCTTTTTTTACACAACAATGATATATAATTTGTGCATCGCTTGCAGGAGAATGGACTCCCATTCTTGAACTGGTTAGTACTATCACTCCTCTAACCATCAGAGACTGCTGAAAACCTTCTGTAGCAAAAGTGTATGTCATCTCACCCACCTCCCAGAAGCATTCTTTAAACTTCCTTCCACATGTGGTGCTTGGAGTGACTGGAAGCTCTGCAATTCCAATGCAAAATACATACAGCGTGCTCCAGCATCCAAACAAATGATTTAATGGAAAGTAATGAATATTATAGTATGAAAATATCACTCTTATTCCAAAAATAGAAAATCCATGGAACCCTTGTTACAGTGGCTCTGACACTTTTCGGCATTACACTTAATGACTATGGTGTTATGCCGAAAAGCGTCAGATCCATTGTAACAAGGGTTCCTTGGATGTTATACTTTTGGAATAAAAGTGACGTTTTCTGCTATAATATTCATACCTTTCCATAAAATCATTCGTTTGGATGCTGGAGCACGCTGTGTGTATTTTATACCCGATGCACTGGGAGTGAAATTTTTTTTTTTTTTAATTCATAGCATTTACTTTTTTTTAAAGATAACAGATAACCACTTTATTTCCAATTAGTTGTTTAACCTTCTCTTCAGCTAAACTGGTCAACTCCTGTACTTAAGGGTCTGTCCCAAACGCACTGTTTTTAAGCCGTTTTTGCAGACGGGTTTTCAGTTTTGAAAACCGTCTGCAAACCGGCTGACAAACTTTTACACGAACCTTAATAGAAAAGATTTTTCCGCCGGACGTTCTTTTAAACCACCGGTGGTCCGAAAAACATTGAGCATTTTCATTCATTCGCTTGGTTATCGGGCGGAATATGAACATTTCTATGCGAAGGGGTCTTCTCTGCAAACAGAAGAGAAAAGCCGTCCCCCTGTGGCCGTGTGCACGGCCCCTAAACAGTGCAAATACCGGTCGGAAATCCCAACCGGTATTTGCACTGTGCTTTCTGAACGGCCCCTAATAAAGAATTGCAACTGAAGCCTGTGTGTTTATTACACTTACCCTCTTAACTTCCAGGCTCCTCTACAGCGCCAAAGGCTGCTGCATTGGCTCCTGATGCCATGATTTTACAGAAAGTTGTGTGTGACGTCATGACTATGCTTTTGGGCCCAAAGATGCTTCTGTAGCTGAAAGGAGTCTGGGAGTCAGCAGGATAACTATATGAGTTTAATCTGAAGTCTCTAATTTTCATTACCATGATCTGTGGAATAAATTGACGGGCTTGCAATTAAAGGGAACCTGCCCTATCTGAAAGTAGAAGAAGAGAAGCTGAGCTCTGTGATACTTAGGTTCATATGATTTGGAGAAGGATCTCTGAGTAAAAAGAGTAAATTCTGACCAGACTCCTTAGGTGACAATAGGAGTCCTGCTTATGATTGACAGCTTTCCCTGCATCAAAGTGTGTACAAAGCAAACTGTCAATCACTGTATGTGGGCGGAATTAGCAGCACTTTCAGTTTAACTTTCACAGATTTTCTCAGCTTTTTACTCAGAAATTCAACATCAAATCATATAACCCTATATATCACCGAGCTCAGCTTCTCTCTTCTATCACATAACCCCATATATCACAGAGCTCACCTTCTCTCCTCTATCATATAACCCTATATATCACAGCTCAGCTTCTCTCTTCTATCACATAACCCTATATATCACAGAGCTCAGCTTCTCTCCTCTATCATATAACCCGATATATCACAGATCTCAGCTTCTCTCCTCTATCATATAACCCTATATATCACAGAGCTCAGCTTCTCTCTCTATCATATAACCCTATATATCACAGAGTTCAGCTTCTCTCCTCTATCATATAACCCTATATATCACAGAGCTCAGCTTCTCTCCTCTATCATATAACCCTATATATCACAGAGCTCAGCTTCTCTCCTCTATCATATAACCCTATATATCACAGAGCTCAGCTTCTCTCCTCAATCATATAACCCTATATATCACATAGCTCAGCTTCTCTCCTCTATCATATAACCCTATATATCACAGAGCTCAGCTTCTCCCTCTATCATATAACCCTATATATCACAGATCTCAGCTTCTCTCCTCTATCATATAACCCTATATATCACAGAGCTCAGCTTCTATCCTCTATCATATAACCCTATATATCACAGAGCTCAGCTTCTCTCCTCTATCATATAACCCTATATATCACAGAGCTCAGCTTCTCTCCTCTATCATATAACCCTATATATCACAGATCTCAGCTTCTCTCCTCTATCATATAACCCTATATATCACAGAGCTCAGCTTCTCTCCTCTTTCATATAACCCTATATATCACAGAGCTCAGCTTCTCTCCTCTATCATATAACCCTATATATCACAGAGCTCAGCTTCTCTCCTCTATCATATAACCCTATATATCTAGTGATGAGCGATTACGTTGACTATCGTCATCGGGTCGATGGTCGATAACGGCAATAACCAATAAGATATTCGATGGTCGATGATAGATTATCACCGATGACCATTAAAGTCTATGGGAGAGCAACAACACCTTCATTATTACACCCAAACAGGGCTGGAGAAGCTGGAATTAACATCCACAACAGTCAAATGGATACGTGCTACATCTTAGGCAACACACTTAGGTTATAAAAGCCACAGAAAAAAACTCACAGACCATTTACTATCCCTGTCTTGTACCACAGCATGACCCTTAAACCTGCATGACCCACAAATTAAAAAGTGCCAGAAGGCAGTATGATTTGAACCATCATTTTACTTGAACTGGACATTGAATATCCCTGTCCTGGAACGCAGCATGAGCCCCAAACCTACATGACCCCCAGATTTAAAAGTGCCTGAAAAAGAAGTCTTTCAACCACCATTTTAGTTATGGCTTTAATTATCTGTCGCCCAGATGACCTTAAAACCCCTTTGACCCAAATTAAAAAGGCTGGAAAAAGGATCTTTAACCCCCATTTTAGTTTAAAACGGACTTGCCCATACCTGGGGGCACAGCATGCTTTAAAAAACCTGTTTGCCCACAGATCAAAAGTGCCATATGCTATTTTGTACGTGCTTCATTTGTATATTTTTTGGAAATGACAATTTGTTTACGAATTTATTTAGGGAAGTTTTTTTATTTTTTACTTTTATTATCATTTTGTTTTTTTTCAAGTGTGTAACTAAAAAACATACCCCCTTCCCCTGCAGTTTTTAACCCCTTTAAACCGCATTTGTCTACTCATAGGGGAATGTCGGTTGGGGTTCCCGCAAATTCCCGTATAGTCGTCAGGCGATCTTGGCGTAAAGCGGGGGGCCGCGAAGATCGCGGCATGGAACCAGGGTAATATTACCGGGGGGGCATCTGCCGCATCCCCAGGGCCGGAGTGAGCTCCTCTGCCCGAGACCCGGGCGCAGTAATGGCGCTGGCCCGCTACTGGTCTCCTACCAGGAGCCCGGATGCTGATGACAGCATCCGGGTTGTCTGGTGAGTCACGTGCCCCTTTGCATTGTGGGCAGGTAAAGGGTTTGCATGGAGACCAGCTTACACTAAAATGTTGCTGATTCTTTGCATGAACGATTACGATGTTCATGAAATTTTCCCCCCGGGGGGAAAAGTTTTAAAAAAAGGTAAAAAAAGTAAAAAAAAAAAGTAAAAAAGAAAAAACACAAACACAAAAAAAATAAAATAAAAACACGTACACCCCCTTTTTTCCCCTTTACAAAGCCAATCGCCCCAAAAAAGATCAAAAATAAATAAAAGTCCCCATTTTTGGGTATCGCCGTGCGTAGCGACCCACCCTAAAAAAATATGTCATTTTAATTTAAAACCCGTACTGAACCCGTAAAAAAAAAAAACAAAAAACAGTCCAGAATTGCGATTTTTGTCATCCTGCAGACATAAAATGGAAAAAAAGGATCAAAAAATTTATAAAACGCCAAAGTTTTTTCCAATTAAAACGTCAGTTACCCGAAAAAAAAAAAGCCCTTTACACAACTCTGTATACGGAAAAATTAAAAAGTTTGGGCCCTATTAGAAGATGCAATGCAAAAATATTGTTTTCCCACAATAAAAACCTTTTTTTCAAAAAAAATTGTGTTTTCAAATAAAAAAACTACAAAAATTTGGGTATCACCGTAATGTCTCAACCCCACAGAGTAAAACAAACTTGCCCCGGTACGCATGGAACGTTTTAAAAATAAAAAAAAAAAAAAACACTGCGGATTGCAGTATTTTTTCCCCCCTCCCTTTCCCAAAAAAACGGATTTAAAAAGGATAAAAAGTTTTGCCCCCTCAAAATGTTCCAAAAAAAAACGTAAACTCATCCCGAAAAAAAAAAAAGTCCCTATACACTCCATAAAAAGAAAAAAAAAATTTTTTTTTTTAGGTCTCAGACTGCGGTGATGCAAAAAACGTGTTTTCCTTTTCAAATAAAAGTGTTTTTTTGTGTTTAAAAAAAGTAAAACATTAAAAAAATAACAAATGTGGTATCGTGTAATCGTTCAACCTGCTGAGGAAAATAGCTGTCATTTAACCCCAAAGTGACAGTGTAAAAAATAAAAATAAAAAAACACTCCGGATTGCTGTATTTTGTTAAAAAAATTTCCTCACAAAAAAACCTTAATAAAAAATGATCAAAAATCACATGCCCCCATAATGGTACCAATAAAAACATAAAACTTATCGTAAAAAAAACAGCCCCAAAGAAACTCCTATGCAAAAAAATTTAAAAAAGTATGGCTGTCAGAATAGGGAAACATTAAAAAGCAACTTTTTTTAAAAACTCGTTTATTGTGTAAAAGTAATAAAACATAAAAAACTATATAAAAAATTTTATCATTGTAATTGTACCGACCCCATAGTAAAGTTATCCCCTCATTTATCCCCTTTTGGGGAATACTGTAAAAATGAAACCCAAAAACAATTTGGGGGAACGCGTTTCCCCCTCCCTTTCCAAAGGCCCAATGCTAAAAAAAAAATACGAAACCCCGTGCGTCAAAATGCAAAAAACCCCCTTAGATGGGTCCCTGAGGGGTGTTGAATCCCAAAATAGGGAAACTTCGGAAGGTTTCACCTTTTGTCTTTTTGGGGGCTTTTGGGTGCGACTGGCCCACAATATCGTGCGCCAAAAGCCAAAAAGGCTCCCTCCTTGTACCCCCTGCCATCGCCCAAAAAGCAGTTTAACCCCAAAGTAAGTATTGCCGAACTTGGAAGAAATTTTAAACAATTTTGGGGCTTTTTTTCAAAATTCCCTTTTAAAAAATTAAAAATTTTTTAGCTAAAAATTTCAGATTATTGGAAAAAAATATATTTTTTTTTCCAGAGGAAACCCAAAAAAAATTTTTGAAACGCCTGTGGGGTGATATATCACTTTTACCTTGGATATATTCTGTAAGGGTTGGGTTTTATTCCAATATGGGGTTATTTAGGGGGATTTTTTTAAATTTTAGATTAGGGTGTCCGCAAACCTGAAATGGCCCCTAAATAAAATTTTTTAATGAAAATGAGGCCCCAAAGTCCAGTAGGTGCTCTCCTTTCTGGGCTTGGGTTGAGCCAAATAATGCACTAGGGCCACTTTGGGATATCTCTGAAAACGGCAGAATCTGGGGAAACAATTTATTTGCTTTCCCCCGATCACATTTAAGTATTTGTCAATAATGTATAAAAATTGAAAATCTGCAAAAAAAAATGAAATTTTGAAATTTCAATTCCATTTGCTTTAATTCCTGTGAAACCTAATGGGTTAATAAAATTTCCCAAATTCGGTTTTGAATATTTAAGGGGTGTATTTCTTAGATGGGTCATTTATGGGAGTATTAACTAAAGGTCAATCAAATTCCGTTAGAAAGGCTGGTCCCTAAAAATATGTATATTGCAAAAATTTTTTTGAAAATTTGAAAATTATATAAATTTAAAACCCCCCAAGTCTAAAAAAAAAAAGACATTTAAAAAAATTATGCCCAAACTCAGCCCGACATTTGGTAGATGCTAGTTTTTAAAATATTTTTAGTGGAAAAACATTGTCTTTTCATGCAGAAATTTTTGAAATTTGAAAATTTTTAAATTTTTTACATTTTTTCCCATAATTTGATATTTTTCAAAATAAAAATCATTTTTTTGGCCAAAATTTTTACTATCTTATAGCACAATGTGTCACGAGAAAAAAAAATTCTGAAACCTGGATAGGTTAAAGTGCAAAAAGTTATTTCACATAAAGTGACACATGACAGATTTCAAAAAGGGCTCTGTCGAGAGGCCAAAACGGCTCCCGGGGGTAAAGGGGTTAAAGGGGATTTTTTTTCCCTGTAGGATGTGTTAATTCGTCCGCACACCCATAAGAATACAAATGTTAAAATCCCCAAAACACTTCTTAGTTGAGAAGACATTTGCCTCCTGGCTTCTGAGACTGATTTTAGCCAATCAAT
>JAODAL010019032.1:0-73114 GCA_025379985.1 Phyllomedusa bahiana
AACTACTATATATGTTATGTACAAGAATAAAAATACTATAATATCCCCTTTGTCAAGAATATAACTACTAAATCTCCCCCTTATGAAAGATTTAATTTTTTTTTTTTTTTTATATAATACTGTCTATGTAAAGAATATAATTCTATTATGCCCTTGTAAAGGAATATAACTACTATAATTGCCCCTATGAAAGAATTAAAACATAATATGCCTTGTACAAGAATATAACTACTTTTAATACTGCCCATATGTACAAGAATATAACTACTATAATACTTGCCCCTATTTTACAAGAATATAACTACTATATACTGCCCCTATGTACAAGAATATAACTGCTATAATACTGCCCTCTATGTAAAAGGGAATTTATAACTACTATAATACTGCCCACTATGTACAAGAATTATAACTGCTATAATACTGCCCTCTATGTACAAGAATATAACTACTATAATACTGCTCCCTATGTACAAGAATATAACTACTATAATACTTGACTGTTTCTAGGGAGGTAAGGAGCATTTTTTAGTCTATATTAGCAGCAATAAAGCTGAATTAGTCATCTGATTAAGGTATTGTGCTGCAGACAATGTCTGTTTATTGGTGTCCAATTTGGATCTCGCATTGGGGACACTCTATGCCATTATATATGTTTTTCACTTTGGTGTCCTAAAGAGATGTCACCTTATGGATATCTTTTGTTACTATGTGTTCTTTTGAAACTAAACATACTCTCATTAAATTAATGTGATTTATTGCCTATCACATAATCCACTTGTATTTCTATTTAATACCCTTGGTCTCAACTTTGAGTGTTTTCCCCAATTTGTCCCCTGACGTGACTGGAGTAATAACAGAGGGGCCAGTCGAAACATGTTGGGACGGGACTGTAGGGTCTTTTAGGGACTTTGTAGGTGAACGCCCTTATTGGGGCGATACTCCTGATTTTGGATAGGCTAGGGACTAGCCTTTGTTAGGGCCTGATTGGGTCTGTTGTATTGTTGTTTTGTGGTTTTGTGCTGGTCCCAGTATTTGTTCAGAGTAGGCCATTGTCTTTGACCTTTCATGGAGAGTTACAATGTTTGTGGTTACAATTTTAGTAATTATCATTAAAAGTTACATTTTAAGACTACTTCCCTTTTTTTGTGTATTTTAGTCAAGGGGCTTTTTTGTTGATTCTGTCTAGGACTAGACATATAGTAAGAAAGAATTTCTCTACTATAATACTCTCCCCTATGTACAAGAAAATAACTACTCAGGAGGTGGGGGCAGAGGACATCATGTGGATGAGGAGGTGAGGGCGGGGACATCATGTGGATGAGGAGGTGAGGGCGGGGGACATCATGTGGATGAGGAGGTGGGGGCATGGGACATCATGTGGATGAGGAGGTGGGGGCGGGGGACATCATGTGGATGAGGAGGTGAGGGCGGGGGACATCATGTGGATGAGGAGGTGAGGGGGACAACATGTGGAGGAGGAGGTGGGGGCGGGGAACGTCATGTGGATGAGGAGGTGAGGGCGGGGAACGTCATGTGGATGAGGAGGTGAGGGCGGGGGACATCATGTGGATGAGGAGGTGGGGGCATGGGATATCATGTGGTGAGGAGTTGGGGGCAGGGAAAGGGGATGAGGAGGTGGGGCGGGGAAAAATCATGTGGTGAGGAGGGTGAGGGGGGGGGACATCTTGTGGATGAGGAGGTGTGGGCGGGGACTTAATTGTGGAGAGGGGTGGGGGGGGACATCATGTGGAGGGGAGGGGGGGGAGGGACATCTGGGAGAGGAGGTGGGGGGGGGAATCAAAGGGGGAGGAGGTGGGGGCGGGGGGCAGTGGATGGGGGGGGGGCGGGGCATGTGGATGAGGGGGGGGGCCGGGACTTTGTGGAGAGGAGGTGGGGGTGGGACATCATGTGGGGAGGAGGGGGGCGGGGACTTTTGTGGGGAGGAGGTGGGGGTGGGGGACTTCATGTGGAGAGGAGGGGGGGGGGGGGTTTGGGGGGGGGGGGGGAAATCATGTGGATGAGGAGGGGGGCAGGGGACATCATGTGGATGAGGAGGTGGGGCGGGGGCATCATGTGGAGGAGGAGGGGGGGGAGGGTAGTGGGGGAGGAGGGGAGGGGGGGGACTCTGTGGATGGGAGGTGGGGGGGTGGGACATAATGGGGTGGGGGCGGGGGGGCAGGGGACTATGTGGAGGGGGAGGTGGGGCATAGGGATGAGGAGGTGGGGAATGTGGAGAGGATGGGGGCGGGGGACATCATGTGGATGAGGAGGGGGGCGGGGGGACATCATGTGGATGAGGAAGGGGCGGGGGACATCATGTGGATGAGGAGGGGGGGCGGAGGACATCATGTGGATGAGGAGGGGGCGGGGGACATCATGTGGATGAGGAGGGGGCGGGGGACATCATGTGGATGAGGAGGGGGGGCAGGGGACATCATGTGGATGAGGAGGTGGGGGCGGGGACATCATGGGGATTGGGGAAACGGGGACATCATGTGGTGAGGTGGTGGGGGGCGGGGGACATCATGTGGATGAGGAGGGGACATCATGTGGATGAGGTGGTGGGGGCGGGGGACATCATGTGGATGAGGAGGGGACATCATGTGGATGAGGAGGTGGGGGCGGGGGACATCATGTGGATGAGGAGGTGGGGGCATGGGACATCATGTGGATGAGGAGGTGTGGGCGGGGGACATCATGTGGATGAGGAGGTGAGGGCGGGGGACATCATGTGGATGAGGAGGGGGCGGGGGACAGGGTGTGGATGAGCTGGGGGCGGGGGACATCATGTGGATGAGGAGGTGGGGCGGGGGACATCATGTGGATGGGGAGGGGAGCGGGGGACATCATGTGGATGAGGAGGAGGCGGGGGACATCATGTGGATGAGGAGGGGGGCGGGGGACATCATGTGGATGAGGAGGGGGGCGGGGGACATCATGTGGATGAGGAGGGGGGCAGGGGACATCATGTGGATGAGGAGGGGGGGCAGGGGACATCATGTGGAGGAGGAGGTGGGGGCAGGGGACATCATGTGGAGGAGGAGGTGGGGGCGGAGGACATCATGTGGATGAGGAGGGGGGCGGGGGACATCATGTGGATGAGGAGGGGAGGTGAGGGACTTCATTTGGGGGACGTCATGTGGATGAGGAGGGGGGCGGGGGACGTCATGTGGATGAGGAGGGGAGCGGGGGACGTCATTGTGGATGAGGAGGGGGGCGGGGGACGTCATGTGGATGAGGAGGGGGGCGGGGGACATCATGTGGATGAGAGGGGAGCGGGGACATCATGTGGATGAGGAGGGGGCGGGGGCATATGGTGGATGAGGAGGGGACATCATGTGGATGAGGAGGGGAGCGGGGGACATCATTTGGATGAGGAGGGGGCGGGGGACATCATGAGGAGGGGGCGGGGGACATCATGTGCATGAGGTGGTGAGGGCGGGGGACATCATGTGGATGAGGAGGGGGGCGGGGGACGTCATGTGGATGAGGAGGGGGCGGGGGACATCATGTGGATGAGGAGGGGGGCGGGGGACGTCATGTGGATGAGGAGGGGGGCGGGGGACGTCATGTGGATGAGGAGGGGGGCGGGGGACATCATGTGGATGAGGAGGGGGGCGGGGGACGTCATGTGGATGAGGAGGGGGGGCAGGGGACGTCATGTGGATGAGGAGGGGACATCATGTGGATGAGGAGGGGGGGGCGCGGGGGGACGTCATGTGGATGAGGAGGGGGAGAGCGGAGGGGAAGGCGGTCATGTGGATGAGGAGGGGGCGGGGGACGTCATGTGGATGAGGAGGGGAGCGGGGGACATCATGTGGATGAGGAGGGGAGCGGGGGACATCATGTGGATGAGGAGGGGGGCAGGGGACGTCATGTGGATGAGGAGGTGGGGGCAGGGGACATCATGTGGAGGAGGAGGTGAGGGCATCATGTGGATGAGGAGGTGGGGGGGACATCAGGTGGATGAGGAGGTGGGGGCGGAGGACATCATGTGGATGAGGAGGTGGGCGGGGGACATCATGTGGATGAGGAGGGGACATCATGTGGATGAGGAGGGGACATCATGTGGATGAGGAGGGGACATCATGTGGATGAGGAGGGGGGCGGGGGACATCATGTGGATGAGGAGGTGGGGGCGGGGGACATCATGTGGATGAGGAGGGGGGGGGGACATCATGTGGATGAGGTGGTGGGGGCGGGGGACATCATGTGGATGAGGAGGGGACGTCATGTGGATGAGGAGGGGAGCGGGGGACATCATGTGGATGAGGAGGGGAGCGGGGGACATCATGTGGATGAGGAGGGGGGCGGGGGACGTCATGTGGATGAGGAGGGGGGCGGGGGAAGTCATGTGGATGAGGAGGGGGCGGGGGACGTCATGTGGATGAGGAGGGGGGCGGGGGACGAAATGTGGATGAGGAGGGGGGGCGGGGGATATCATGTGGATGAGGAGGTGGGGCGGGGGACGTCATGTGGATGAGGAGGGGGCGGGGGACGTCATGTGGATGAGGAGGGGAGCGGGGGACATCATGTGGATGAGGAGGGGGCGGGGGACATCATGTGGATGAGGAGGGGAGCGGGGGACATCATGTGGATGAGGAGGGGACATCATGTGGATGAGGAGGGGGGCGGGGGACATCATGTGGATGAGGAGGGGGGCGGGGGACATCATGTGGATGAGGAGGGGACATCATGTGGATGAGGAGGGGGCGGGGGACATCATGTGGATGAGGAGTGGGCGGGGGACATCATGTGGATGAGGAGGGGGCGGGGGACATCATGTGGATGAGGAGGGGACATCATGTGGATGAGGAGGGGGGCGGGGGACATCAGGTGGATGAGGAGGGGGCGGGGGACATCATGTGGATGAGGAGGGGACATCATGTGGATGAGGAGTGGGCGGGGGACGTCATGTGGATGAGGAGGGGGGCGGCGGACGTCATGATGATGAGGAGGGGGGCCGGGGCACGTCATGTGGATGAGGAGGGGGGCGGGGGACGTCATGTGGATGAGGAGGGGGCGGGGGACATCATGTGGATGAGGAGGGGGGGCGGGGGACATCATGTGGATGAGGAGGGGAGCGGGGGACATCATGTGGATGAGGAGGGGACATCATGTGGATGAGGAGGGGACATCATGTGGATGAGGAGGGGACATCATGTGGATGAGGAGGGGGCGGGGGACATCATGTGGATGAGGAGGGGAGCGGGGGACATCATGTGGATGAGGAGGGGAGCGGGGGACATCATGTGGATGAGGAGGGGGGGGGGGGCGACATCATGTGGATGGGAGGGGGGCGGGGGACATATGTGGATGGGGAGGGTGGCGGGGGAAATTATGTGGATGAGGGGGGGGGCGGGGGACATCATGTGGATGAGGAGTGGGGGCGGGGGAGTTCATGGGGATGAGGAGGGGGGCGGGGGACAGCATGTGGATGAGGAGGGGGGGCGGGGGACATCATTTGGGGGTCCATGTGTGTGACCCCATCAACAAGCCGGAGGGGTGAGTGCGGCCCACTTTTGTGTTACACCAACAGCCATTCATCCTTGCAGCGGATGTAGGTCTGTGACAGGGGACTGATGAGTGACGCCCGGTGCAGGGAGTGTTGTCATGGGGGCCTCAGCTTGGAAGCTCCTTCCTCTGACTCTCACGGCTCCAGGACGATTATAACCTCCGTAATAACACGATCATTTCTCTGACAGAAGCATTTACAGCCGCAGTCGAGGAGACGCCATCAATTCTGCTCTCGCTCCTGAGTCCGGACGTGAAGCAATTACACGGAGCCATCAATCGGGGGCAGCGCGGCCGGGGATGGAGCCAGATGAGGCCTCGGGGACTCCCAGTATACAACTGGAAACCAGCACAGACCTAGAGGAGACGAGGCACAGCAGGAAAATGCCGCAGACCGCCGCGGGCGATAGAGGAATGGCGGTCAGAGCAGTGCTGGTCTATGGCAGAGGTGGGCAACTCCGGGTCATACTATAGACATCTGCCCTCGGGGGCTCGGTCCTCGGGGTCCCAGTTCTCGGGGTTCCAGTCCTCGGGGTCCCAGTTCTCGGGGTCCCAGTTCTCGGGGTCACAGTCTCAGGGTTCCAGTCCTCGGGGATCCAGTCCTCGGGGATCCAGTCCTCGGGGTCCCAGTCCTCGGGGTTCCAGAACTCAGGGAGCCAATGCTCGGTGTTCCAGTCCTAGGGGTACCAGTCCTCGAGGTTCCAGTCCTCGGGGTCCCAGTCCTCGGGGTCACAGTTCTCGGGGTTCCAGTCCTCGGGGATCCAGTCCTCGGGGATCCAGTCCTCGGGGTCCCAGTCCTCGGGGTCCCAGTCCTCGGGGTTCCAGTTCTCAGGGTTCCAGTCCTTAGAGTTCCAGTCCTCGGGGTTACAGTCCCCGGTGATCGAGTCCTTGGAATTTCAGTCATCTGGGATCCAGTACTCAGTTTTCTAGGCCTCGGGGTCCCAGTCCTCGTGGTTCCAGACCTCAGGGACCCAATTCTCGGGGTTCCAGTCCTTGGGGTTCCAGTCCTCGAGGTTCCAGACCTCAGGGGCCCAATTCTCGGGGTTCCAGTCCTTGGGGTTCCAGTTCTCATGGGTCCCAGTCCTCGGGGTCCCAGTCCTCGGGGTTCCAGTGCTCGGGGTCCCAGTCCTCGGGGGTCCAGTGCTCGGGGTCCCAGTCCCAGACGAGCGCTCCCTGTACTCAGCACCAGCCAGAGACCTGATCCTCCACCCCTGAGGCACGAGGTCCGTCACGCCTCCGGCTGCTCAGCTCAGTCCCCCAGATGAGAACAGGAATAAAGGGCGACACCGACGCCTCCGACAGGGGAACTGGGAGACGAGAGGCCGAATGACTGGGAGACCTGGAGGGTAAGCGAGCTGCCCGAGGAGGGCGTTGCTTCTGGGAAAACTCCAGGTACAACTGATATCCTGGGGGCGGAGCACTCTTGTGGGTCCTTGTCATGCCCCGCCCCCAGGTCCCACTGCCTCAACCCCCAGCCCAGGCTCCGCTCAGTGATCCTCTGAGGTTCAGTGCTGCTCTAAGAGTGTTGTGATAAGGGCAGTTCCTAGGCTAAATTTCACTCAGGGCAAGGTGAAGAAATTTCACCCCCCCCCACCTCGGAACATATGGCGCCAGAGTGCATCACCATAAACCAAAATATACAGAAATCTTTACCACAATGTGCTACGTATAAAACTACTAAATAAGTCATACAGTTACCAAATAACACCGCTACACCAACCAGAATCCCAAGACCACTAAGACCACATATCACCAGCACACAGTGACCGAATAATACCACCACACCATGACCACATATCACCAGCACACAGTGACCGAATAATACCACCACACATCACCAGCACACAGTGACCGAATAATACCACCACACCATGACCACATATCACCAGCACACAGTGACCGAATAATACCACCACACCATGACCACATATCACCAGCACACAGTGACCGAATAATACCACCACACCATGACCACATATCACCAGCACACAGTGACTGAATAATACCACCACACCATGACCACATATCACCAGCACATAGTGACTAAATAATACAAACTGACCATTACTGAGTATAAACCATTATACTACAACCAATATTCCCGGCATACAGTGACCATACAGTGGTGGATACCCGCTGTACACAGGCTCTGCAGGCATATAAATAAATACAGTAAATTTATATCTAGTGACTCACAGGAGACGTCTCTGAAGAGTTGTTCTCTTTCTCTTCTTCTTCTCCATCTGTCCCAGACGCCATGACGACTACTCCCGACTCTTCACTGTAAAATTTACAAAAACAAATATCTTAGACTCCTCCCTTTATTAGCACTTCTCTACCAATTCCTATCTCTATACAAACTCCCCATCTCTAGCACCTCATATGGTAGCCATGTAATATGCCCCGTGTAGCCACGTAGTAGCCCCCTGTAGCCAGTGATGCCCCCCTTGTAGCCAGTGATGCCCCCTGTAGCCAGTGATTCCCCCCCATGTAGCCAGTCGATGCCCCCTGTAGCCAGTAGATGCCCCCCCTTGTAGCCAGTAGATGCCCCCCCTTGTAGCCAGTAGATGCCCCCCCTTGTAGCCAGTGATATGCCCCCTGTAGCCAGTGATGCCCCCTGTAGCCAGTGATGCCCCTTGTAGCCAGTGATGCCCCCTTGTAGCCAGTGATGCCCCCTTGTAGCCAGTGATGGCCCCTGTAGCCAGTGATGCGCCCCTGTAGCCAGTGATGCCCCCCTGTAGCCAGTGATGCCCCCCTTGAAGCCAGTAGATGCCCCCTTGTAGCCAGTGATGCCCCCCCTTGAAGCAGTAGATGCCCCCCCTGTAGCCAGTAGATGCCCCCTTGTAGCCAGTAGATACCCCCCTGTAGCCAGTGATGCCCCCCTGTAGCCAGTGATGCCCCCCTTGTAGCCAGTGATGCCCCCCTGTAGCCAGTGATGCCCCCCTGTAGCCAGTGATGTCCCCCCTGTAGCCAGTGATGCCCCCCTTATAGCCAGTGATGCCCCCCTTATAGCCAGTGATGCCCCCTGTAGCCAGTGATGCCCCCTTGTAGCCAGTAGATGCCCCCCCTTGTAGCCAGTAGATGCCCCCCTTGTAGCCAGTGATGCCCCCTGTAGCCAGTGATGCGCCCCTGTAGCCAGTGATGCGCCCCTGTAGCCAGTGATGCGCCCCTGTAGCCAGTGATGCCCCCTGTAGCCAGTGATGCCCCCTGTAGCCAGTGATGCCCCCCTGTAGCCAGAGATGTGCCCCTGTAGCCAGTAGATGCCCCCCTTGTAGCCAGTAGATGCCCCCTGTAGCCAGTGATGCGCCCCCTGTAGCCAGTGATGCGCCCCCTTGTAGCCAGTAGATACCCCCCCCCTTGTAGCCAGTAGATTCCCCCCCTTGTAGCCTGTAGATGCCCCCTGTAGCCAGTGATACCCCCCCTGTAGCCAGTGATGCCCCCCTTTGTAGCCAGTGATGCCCCCTTTGTAGCCAGTGATGCCCCCTTTGTAGCCAGTAGATGCCCCCCTTTGTAGCCAGTAGATGCCCCCTGTAGCCAGTAGATGCCCCCCTTGTAGCCAGTAGATGCCCCCCCTGTAGCCAGTGAGATGCCCCCCTGTAGCCAGTGAGATGCCCCCTGTAGCCAGTGAGATGCCCCCCTGTAGCCAGTGAGATGTCCCCTTGTAGCCAGTGAGATGCCCCTTGTAGCCAGTGAGATGCCCCCCTGTAGCCAGTAGATGCCCCCCCTGTAGCAGTAGATGCCCCCCTTGTAGCCAGTGAGATGCCCCCCTGTAGCCAGTAGATGCCCCCCTGTAGCCAGTAGATGCCCCCCAGTAGCCAGTGAGATGCCCCCCCTGTTAGCCAGTAGATGCCCCCCCTGTAGCCAGTAGATGCCCCCCTGTAGCAGTGATGCCCCTGTAGCCAGTAGATGTTCCCCGTAGCCAGTGATGCCCCTTGTAGCCAGTAGATGTTCCCCGTAGCCAGTTATGCCCCCTTATAGCCAGTGATGCCCCCCTTATAGCCAGTGATGCCCCCCCTGTAGCAGTAGATGCCCCTTGTAGCCAGTGATGCCCCCCTTGTAGCCAGTGATGCCCTGTAGCCATTGATGCCCCTTGTAGCCAGTAGTGCCCCCCTTGTAGCCAGTGATGCCCCTGTAGCCATTGATGCCCCTTGTAGCCAGTAGATGCCCCCCTTGTAGCCAGTGATGCCCCTGTAGCAGTGATGCCCCCTTGTAGCCAGTGATGCCCCTGTAAGTAATTATAAAATAACAAAAGATTACTCACCTGGGTCCGCGCGTCCCGGTCCGGAGCTGCTCAGCAGTGGGAGCTGCAGAGCGATGTAGGCGGTGTGACGTCATGACGCCGCTCACACTGTCGCGCAGCTCCCAGGGGTCTCATCGGCGGCAGAGCTGCCAGCCGGGGAGATCGAGCATCACAGGGGGCGTGGTTAGAGCTGTGCACCCCCTGCAACGCTGATACAGGGGAGGAGTCAGGACGGGAACGATCCGTCCCGCCTCCTCCCCTGTACTGGCAGCCGTGCAGAGTCAGGGGCGCTCCTCCGGGCGGGCAGGGCAGGCGGCCGCGGCGCCCCCATCGGGTGAGCGGAGCCTCGGCGCCCCGGGGGGTCACTCGCCCTGCCCGCCCCTAGGAACGGCCCTGGTTGTGATATATAAGAGCCATTGGCACATTGTAGTCACCGCTCGCCTCATCCTGCAGGGGGCGCTGTATCCAGGTGGGAACTTGTTCTTATCCCATGTGCAGTTTTTTACCTGCTATTTGGCCCCTAGTGGACGGGTGTGTGAGCTGTGATATTTCTCCCAGGTAGCACTGGGGCTTAAATTGCCTCCTACTGGGAATGGCTCATTGTCCAGTCATGACCTGGAAGTAACCGGAGCAGGTCATGTTGCAGCTTTGGAAGTAACTGGAGCAGGTCATGATGCAGATTTGGAAATAACCGGAGCAGGTCATGATGCAGATTTGGAAGTAACCGGAGCAGGTCATGATGCAGCTTTGGAAGTAACCGGAGCAGGTCATGATGCAGCTTTGGAAGTAACCGGAGCAGGTCATGATGCAGATTAGGCAGTAACCGGAGCAGGTCATGATGCAGATTTGGAAATAATCGGAGCAGGTCATGATGCAGCTTTGGAAGTAACCGGAGCAGGTCATGATGCAGATTAGGCAGTAACCGGAGCAGGTCATGATGCAGCTTTGGAAGTAACTGAAGCAGGTCATGATGCAGCTTTGGAAGTAACGGAAAGCAGGTCATGATGCAGCTTTGGAAGTAACCAGAGCAGGTCATGATGCAGCTTTGGAAGTAACCGGAGCAGGCATTTGGCAGTTTTGCAAGTACCCGGACACAGGTCATGATGCATTATTGAGGGAACAGCGTCAGGATGTCGATTTGAAATAATCGGAGCAGGTCATCATGCAGCTTTGGAAGTAACCGGAGCAGGTCATGATGCAGATTAGGCAGTAACCGGAGCAGGTCATGATGCAGCTTTGGAAGTAACCGGAGCAGGTCATGATGCAGCTTTGGAAGTAACTGAAGCAGGTCATGATGCAGCTTTGGAAGTAACCAGAGCAGGTCATGATGCAGCTTTGGAAGTAACCGGAGCAGGCCATTCTGGCATTTCCTTGCAGAGTGCCCCCCTGTACACACGGCATCTGCATTATTCTGCGGGAACACGTCCGGATTCGTCACTAATGACCCTCAGATGCTGAATTCATTGTCAAGGTGTCCTCGGGAGACAATGCAGCATCACAGTGGATTAGCATTCCTGATTCCTGATTGCGGAGATGTTTGTAGAACATTCAGTCTCGGTTTCCTTCGCTCCTCAGGTGTCGTTCAGTGAAGGTCGGAGGCTTTGGAGGAGAATCTGAACGGAAACAGGAGGCCCAGGGACTTCCGAAATACGTTGTGTGTAGGAGCGGCCAGGTGTTGTGTGTAGGAGCGGCCAGGTGTTGGGTGTAGGAGCGGCCAGGTGTTGGCCGCACGCTCAGTTCTTCTTTCTTTGCCCTTTCCCTTCCTATACCTCTTTTGCCTTCTGCACATGCGCGGACTTCCTGTTCCACTGCGGCCGCCTTTATCTGGCGTCCCCGCGGGTCCCGAGTCCGCGCTGCCCCACTGACCTCCCGGACGTCTTCTGGACTCCTGTAATTGCTCCAAGGTACATTCTCCTGATCTTTCTTTCCCCTTTCTCCGTTACTATATGTTTCTAAGTGCTTATTTTTATTTTTCATTCTATTTCTCCATAGCCTTATTTACCTAGCGCTGAGCACCAATACCTATTGTCCTCCAGGTACTGCTCTATATCCTTTATCTTCCCCATTTCTCCACTATTTTTTATCACTCACACTTCATTCCCTCTTATTAATATAGCTATCCTTTCATTTACTTCACGCACAGGTACATACTATTTACTCTATCGCCTTTGTTATATATTCCCTGCTTCCTTCATTCTCCACCTTCTCCTGTTTCATTCTTATATCTTATTCTGTTCCTTTCTCGTTCTACCCCTTCCTATTTCCCCTCTTTTCCCTTTTTTGCTGCATTTCTATTGTTTTTGTATTATGCACTCACATATGCTATGCTTCATTTCCAGATGTTGTTTGATAAAGGCCTGTAAGGCCGAAACGTCACATATGGACATCGGCAATTCACCTTTATTTTGTATTGTTCTTAAATTTTTGCAGTAATCTTCTGTATAATATGTAAATGGAGCTACTTTTGGCATAATACTATATCCACTGTAAATAAATTCACTATACTTTTGCAGATTTATTGGTGTGCCGGTGTTTATCTTCTTATGCTTACATAGAGAATTCTTACATTTAAACATGAGAACCCATTTATTAAGACTATCCATATGGTGTGCATGACTTATATACATTACTTTGGCTATAGGAGCGGCCAGGTGTTGGGAGTAGGAGCGGCCAGGTGCTGAGTGTAGGAGCGGCCAGGTGCTGAGTGTAGGAGCGGCCAGGTGCTGAGTGTTTGGAGCGGCCAGGTGCTGGTGTAGGAGCGGCCAGGTGCTGGGTGTAGGAGCGGCCAGGTGCTGGTGTAGGAGCGGCCAGGTGCTGGGTGTAGGAGCGGCCATGTGCTGAGTGTAGGAGCGGCCAGGTGCTGAGTGTAGGAGCGGCCAGGTGCTGAGTGTAGGAGCGGCCAGGTGATGGGTGTAGGAGCGGCCAGGTGCTGGGTGTAGGAGCGGCCAGGTGCTGAGTGTGGGAGCGGCCAGGTGCTGGGTGTAGGAGCGGCCAGGTGCTGGCCGTAGGAGCGGCCAGGTGCTGGCCGTAGGAGCGGCCAGGTGCTGGCCGTAGGAGCGGCCAGGCTTTGGGTATAGGAGCGGCCAGCTGCTGGGTGTAGGTACGGCCAGGTGCTGGGTGTAGGAGCGGCCAGGTGTTGGGTGTATAACCATCTCCAGGTCGACCATGTGGTCTGCCAGGCTCTGGGGCCCATTGGAGGTTTCCCCAACTCTCCTGTGGACCAGTCCAAGCTGGGCAGGAACAGCGCTGCAACCTGTGTTGCTTATTGTAAAGAACACTGCAATCCCAATATAGCAGAAAAGGGGCGTCTGCGCCTCAATGTCAGATCTGTGGCTCCTACCTGCTGTCTACCATGCGGCCCCTCACACACCAGGGCCCCTGTGCACCTGCTACCTGAGCACCCCTGTGAGTGGCCCAGGAGTGCTGGGGGTTCCTCTTACCACCCCGGCTTCATTATGGGCGACCTCCTCCCTGGACTCTCATGGCCGAGCAGCAGGAGGGTTAATATCTCCTCTCTGAAGTTTTGTAAATTCAAGATTTGTGAATTTCGTAAATGTTTTTCAAATCATAAACTTGTTGTTCTCCCTCCTGGAGGAAAGCGACGAAATAACATCAAATTACGGCTGCAAATGTACGTGAAGAACTGATGGGAGACGTGCAATCCCCTGGAGACGAGGAGCTGCTGCAGTGAAGAGCAGGGGTCATCACAAGCGCTATCACGTCCTAGGCCTGACCTTGTGTGGGTGAGGGATCCACCGCGGCCTCTACTGCCCTGAAAGTGGATCCCGCAGCGTCACAGGACACCACCGGGATCAGAGACGTCTGTTACTGGAATGGAATCTGCTCACGACCAGACGGAATTCATCCAAGGACTAAGATGAGGCACAATCGCGCCCAAGATACTGCAACAATTGATGAAGAAACCGACATTCTTACAGGTCCTACGTCATATCGCCCTCCAGTAGACCACCCTCCAGTAGATTCCCATCCAGTAGATCACCTTTCAATGGACCGCCCTCCAATAGACCAACTTCCAGTAGATTCCCATCCAGTAGACCACCCTCCAATAGACCGCCATCCAGTAGACCAACTTCCAGTAGATTCCCATCCAATAGACCGTCCTCCAGTAGACCGCCCTCCAGTAGACCACCCTCCAGTAAATTGCACTCCAGTAGATTCCCCTCCAGTAGACCACCCTCCAGTAGACAACCCTCCAGTAGACCACTCTGCAATAGACCACCCCCTAGTAGACCACCCTCCAGTAGACCACCCTCAAATAGACTCCCTCCAGTAGATTCCCATCCAGTAAACCACCCTCCAATAGAACACCATCCAAAAGACTGCCCACAAGTAGATTCCCATCCAGTAGACAACCCTCCAATAGACGGCCATCCAGTAGATTCCCCTCCAGTACACTGCCCTTCAATAGACCACTCTCCGGTTGATCACCCTCCAGAAGCTTGCCCTGCAGTAGACCGCCCTTCAGTAGACTATCCTCCAGTAGATTCCTCTCCAGTAGATTGCCCTCCAGTAGACCACGCTCCAGTAAACCGCACTTCAGTAGATTCACCTCCAGTAGATTGCCCTCCAGTAGACCATACTCCAGTAGACCACACTCCAGTAGATTCCGCTACATTACACCACCCTTCAGTTGACCACCCTCTATTAGATTCCTCTCCATTAGACTGCCCTCCAGTAGACCACACTCCAGTAGATTCCCCTCCAGTAGATTGCCCTCCAGTAGACCACCCTCCAGTATACTGCCCTCTAGTAGATTGCCCTCCAGTAGACCACACTTCAGTAGATTCCCCCCTAACAGTAGATCGCCCTCCAGTAGATCGCCCTCCAGTAGATCGCCCTCCAGCAGATTGCCCTCCAGTAGATTGCCCTCCAGTAGATTGCCCTCCAGTAGATCGCCCTCAAGTAGATCACCCTCCAGTAGACCGCCCTCCAGTAGACTCCCCTCCAGTAGGTTACCCTCCAGTAGACTGCCCTCAAGTAGACTGCCCTCCAGTAGATTCCCCTCCAGTAGACCGCCCTCCAGTAGATTGCCCTCCAGTAGATTGCCCTCCAGTAGATTGCCCTCCAGTAGACCGCCCTCCAGTAGATCCTCAGTAGATGCCTCAGTAGACCCTCCAGTAGACTGCCCTCCAGTAGATTGCCCTCCAGTAGACCTCCCTCCAGTAGACCGCCCTCCAGTAGACCGCCCTCCAGTAGACCGCCCTCCAGTAGATCTATAGGAAACCTTCTGCTGCTCACACAGTCCTTAATGCTGCCTCCATCGCATTTGATGTACCGGTTGGACAATCTCTTCACGTTATGATGGAGCCAACTTTGAATCTCAGACACTTGAATTGAAAAATAGTTTTTTTGGAAAAGAGATTCAGTAAGAGATGAGGAAAGCTGAAGCGAGAGCGAAGTCTGCTGATTGTGAAGAAGAGACCCAGGAATGGTTTAGGGGACGGTCACACACGAGATGAGAGCGCGCAGAACCTTCACCGGTCACAGCTGCTTCTCTCCCTTCTCATTGGTCGATGGATATTTCAAACCTTTCCTGCATTATTGCCCCGAATCCCCAGATGAAACGCGTGTGAGGTCCTTGTGGGTAATTAGTGTCGATCGGTGGCTCTGACGCGCGTCATTACTTTGAATATTATCGGTCCGTTCTTCTCCCCAGTCCGAGCTTCTTTATGTGCTCTGCGCTCTCGCTCCTTGTTATAGATGGAAGGGTCTTATGACATCGGGTATTGAACAGGATTGGTTTCTGCCATCAATGTATTTCGCGTCTTTTCTGTCTTGTAGAATTTGTCTCATGTTTTGTAACATTAATTAATAAACTCTGGTTTTATGATATTGATTCTGTGGTGTCTGATTATCGGTCTTGCACATATTCTGTTGTTGGTCGGTGCAGATAAGAGACCAAAAAACTTCAATATTTGTTACCTAGAAAGGTTTTTAGGTTTTGTCTTATACCCTACATGAATATATCTATCCTACTCAGCCACTAGGGGCAGCAGATCAGTGTTGTATTATATACCCTGTCATAAGGTGCAACTGTGTCTCATGATTACTCTAGTTTATGAATACATGTATCTACTCAGCCACATATGGTGGTCAGAGTGCAGTAAGTAGTAAACTATCAATAATCTACCTAGAAGGTTGTTTGTCTCTCATACTCTACATGAATATATCTATCCTACTCAGCCACTAGGGGCAGCAGATCAGTGTTGTATTATATACCCTGTCATAAGGTGGCACTGTGTCTCATATACTCTACATGAATACATGTATCCTACTCAGCCACTAGGGGCAGCAGAACAGTGTAGTATATTATACCTTACCATTAGGCGGCCATGACATTTAGTAAAAGCAAAGCTCTGAGGAGGAGCCAGCACAGGGGTGTGGGGTCCCCTATCTAACCCTGGTGACCCTTCTGCACTTTTTCTACCTTCTTAGGATTTGTTTCAGTTCCGTGTGTTCCTTCTAGATATTCGTGCGCTCAGTAGACGATCTTCCTTCTAGTTAGAACCACAGTAACATCTTCTGCACAGTGCCCACATGTGTGACACCCACACCCCGGAGACCCCCGTGATGCCCAGAATGGAGCCGGGGCTGAGACTCGAATCTTCCGGCTCCGTCGTATTTGTTGCTGGAGATTGAAGGTCCCGCGATTCATAAAAACCGGAATGTGTGAGGTTGATCAGTGTGGGGGCGTATACACCCAAAGGGGATTTGGAAGGGGGGTTTGTAGTGTATATAGCCATGATGGAGGTTGTAGTGTATACAGCTTTTTTTTTCGAGGGAAAGGTTGTAGTGTATAACCATGATGGGGTTGGTGTGAAGGGGGTTTTTTAAAACCAGGGGGGTGGGGGGGAAAGGGAGGGAGGGGTGAGGGACAGGTGTGGGGGGAAAAAATTTGGGGGCATTAGGACGTGCATCACGTGAAGCTGCTGGAGGGGAGCTTTGATCTTGAGGTTATTGAATGTTCAGAGCAGGTATATTATTCACTTCCAAACGGTGCAAATAATGGAGGAGAAATGGGGAAGAACAGACAAGTCCCCCCCCCCTCTCCCTCCCTAAGCCCCTCACCCCCCCTGCACCTCTCCCTCCCCCGCGTCCCTCCTTCCCTACGCCCCTCTCGCCGCCCGCACCTCTCGCCCCCCCCTGCGCCCCTCCTTCCCTACGCCCCTCGCACCCCCTCACACTCTCCCCCACCCCCGCCCCCCCTTCAAACCGCCCCTCGGGCCCCCCGCCCCCCCTCTCGCCCCCCCCCCTCCCCCTCCTTCCCTACGCCCCTCGCACCTCTTGCCCCCCGCGCCCCTCCTTCCCTACGCCCCTCGCGCCCCCTCACACCTCTCGCCCACCCCGCCCCCCTTTTCCCCCCCCCCACCTTCGCCCCCCCCCCCCCCTTTTTCCCCCCCCTGCATTTTCCCCCCCCCCCCAGCCCCGTGGAACCCCCCCCCCCCCCGGGGGGGACAATAAATGTAAATGGGGAGAATTTCAGGACTTTGTATTTTATGACCTTTTACTCTGAAACTGTGAATTTTGATGATGGTTTTGTGTCTGGATTCTCAGCTGATAAATTGCCCACTTGAAATTTATATGGGTCCAGCATAAAATACTGCAGCGAGCGCGGGATTTATCCGTATAATACCTGAGGGGGGAGGTGGCGGCGCCTGAGCTTAAAGGGACAGTCTCATAGATGAGACATTACGACCCAGGAGAATGATCTCTGCAAGGACATACTTTTCCCGGCATCTTCCCTGGGAATTTAGGCTCAGCCCTTTCCAAAAAAAGATATTAAAAGCGTCATAAAGCTGTGGGGGCCACAATGCAGCAGTCGGGCCCCTCTTTAAAACCCTTCAACTCTCCCGGTTTTTCCCTGGGGTTTTTTTTTTACCCTCAAGGGGCGGTGTTTTGGGGGGGGTTTTCTAAAGGGGCCCACCCGGGGGGTTGATTTTTTGGGGCCCCGCCCCCCCCTATGGACTTTGCCTCCCCCCCCCTCTGCCCCCGCGGGGGGGGTGGGCCTTCACCCCGTCCTCCCTCAATTTAAATAGAGGGCCAAGGGGGAAGGGCCTTTATCCCCCCTAAAACTGTAATCAGGAAAGGAACGCGGGGGCTTTTGAGAAACTCCCTACCTGATTGCAGAGGACCCGGGGGGGAACAGAAAAAGAAAAATAAAGTTTTTTAAATATGGTTTTTATATACACACACAAAATATATACACAAAAAAAATTTAAAAACAAAACAACATAAAATACACAACACATATTTAAACACCCCAAACATATATACAACCCCTAAAATATATACAAAACTTTTATATACAAAACATATAAAAAACCCACATATATATTCACACCCCAAATTTTATACCACACACCCTAATTTTAAAAACACACAATATAAAACACCAACCCCCCCATTTAAACACCCCCACATAAATATACAACCCCAACCCCAAAAAAACACACCACAAATATTTTAAAACACCCAAAAATTTCCACACCCATTTTATACACACACACATATATTCCACACATAAAATTTTAAACACACATTTTTGTATTTTTTATTTTTACGTTCAACCCCTTTTTTTAGAATGTTTTTTTCCCCCCTTTTATAAATGGGGATTTTTTTCGGAATCAACTCCTGCTGCAAAGGAAACGGAGCGCCGAGTTTTTTGTCGCGATCCTTTGAACCCCCTTCCTCGCATGTTCCCTTTTTTCGCTTCCCCTTGGGCCGCCACCGGGACTTTTTGACCCAAAATAAACCAATTTTCTGCCCGTCGGAAAACTTTCCGGGCGCTTTCCCCTGCAACCCGCATTTTTCCGACTCCCCCTTTAAAACAAAGCCTCGGAGTAACGATCGTCCCCGGGTCCCGCCCCGGGAAAGCATTTCCCCCCCGTCCACACAGCCCCACCCATTGCCCCGCCCTTCAGAAGGGGGGGCGCTGAAAATTGGCGAAAGCGCGCCTTAAAACTGAATTCCCCCCGTCCCCAAAGCGGATTCGGTCCCCCGGGGGGGCGCAGTTTAGGCAAAAACAGGGCGGAAAAAAACCCAGATATACATGTTCCCCCCAAGTTTTAACTTTTTTATATAATTTTTATTTTTTCATTAAAATGATCAAGTATGAACCCCGTAAATTTAAAGGCCACACATTTTTCCAAATAAAAATCGAAAAAAAACCCGGAAAATTTCCCCAAAGGCCCAAAAATAGGATTAGCAACAAAGTATCCCTTTTTTTCCCCTTTTTTCAAAATTAAACTGTCATGAAAACTGTCCTTGTTTCCCATAGCAAAAAAAAAACAGAGCCCCTAGGGCCCCCAAACAAGCCCATGCCCCCCAATTTAGAGCCCATAGCAAAAACCCAAACAGGCCCAAAGCCCACCCCAAACCCGAACCCATAGCGACCCAAACAGAGCCATAAAAACCCAATCAGAACCCTAGAGGGCCCTTTAGAGCCCATAAACAACCCCAAACAGAGCCCATTGCAAACCCCATCAGAGCCCCCTAGTCACCAAACAGAGCCCATAGCAGACAATCAGAGCCCATAGCCCACAATTTAGAGCCCCTTGAAACCAATCAGAGCCCCTTTGCGACAATCGAGCCCCTAGCGACCAATCCCAAACCCCTAGCCCCCAAACGACCCATAGCAACCAATCACAGCCCATAGCCACCAAACCGAGCCCAAAAGCCCCCAAAAAAAAAGCCCCATAGCCCCCCCCAAAACAGAAACCCCTAGCGACCAATCAGGGGCCCCTAGCCCGGGCCCAAACAGAGCCCCCCTAGCCACCAAAACACAGCCCCCTAACCACCAAAACAGAGCCCATAGCCACCAAAACAGAGCCCATAGCCACCAACAGAGCCCCCAGCGACCAATCAGAGCACATAGGACCAACCAGAAAACCCCCTAGGCCCCACAATCAAAAAGGCCCCCTAGCCACCCAAAACACAGCCCATAGCTGCCAATAACGGGCCCCTTCCAACCCCTCAAAGCCCATTTGCCCCCAAACAAGCCCAAAAGCCCCCAAAAACACAGCCATAGCTAACCCATCAATCCCATAGCCCACCCAAACAGAGCCCCCCTAGCCACCAATCAACCCCCTTCAACCCCAAACAAAAGCCCCCTAAACCCCCCAATTTAAGCCCCTAGAGCCAAAACAGAGCCCAATTTGCCAAACCCCAAACACCGCCCAAAAGGGAACCCATTTTGGCCCAAAGCGACCAATCAAGCCCATAGCGACCAATCAGAGCCCATAGAAAAAACCAAAACAAGCCCATTAGGACCAATCAGAATTCATAGCGAAAAAAATCAGAAACCATAGCCCCCAATAAAAACCCCCCTAGCAAAAAATCAGAGCCCCTAGGACCCCTTTAAAAGCTCATAGCGACCAATCCCGAGCCCATTTGCAAACCCAAACGAGGCCCCTAAGCGAAACCCAAACCGGGGCCCCCTAGCAGCCCAACCCGAGCCCCCCTCCCAAAAAGGCCGATCAAGGTCAGCGTTAATATCCCTTTTAGTTCTGAAAAAATTTGGGAAACGAAGGTTTTGAACCGGTTTTCTATGGGGCAACAAAGATTTTAAATGACGCCCCAATTTTGTCCAAAGGGAGATTTGGGGACAGGAGACGCCGCTGTGCCCGCTCCGATGTGCAGCTTCTCCCCGCCCCCTCATGTTTTTTCTAAAAGGACAGAGAGTCAGTAATGTGAAGGGGGGTGAACTCAAGTCATGGGGTTTACCTGGGGGAAAGCCCGCAAACTTTTCGGGGGGGAAAAACCCCTGGTTGGGGCCCCAAGTAACCTGCCTCTATCTCCTGCTGTTTAGCAAATTTGTAAATGGTCACTGTTATGTTACAGACTTTTTTTTATAGGCAACAAAAAAGTGAATGGGGTGGGGCGGCCGCAAGCACCCCCCCCCCCCCCCTCCCTCATTCTTCTGCTCGATCGGCTGAGGGGCAGCCCCAGCCTGGACTCTGCTTTGTGGGAACTCTCCGACCCCTGAAGCCAAACACCTGGAAATGACTGAATGAGCGGCGCATTAGGTTTAGTTTTCGCCTCCTCCTCGCGTTTCCACAACTTTTTATTTTTTCGGCGACGCACTCGCACGAGGCCTCGTTTTATTCAGGACAAGTTGTACTTTTTAGGGGAATAGTTTAACACCGTTCACATTTCACTCTTTATACCTTGTTCTATTAATTCCATAGGTTATCATAGTCGTGTGGAGAGCTGTTATGTGCAGGGTTTTTTTTGTGTAATGCAGCACAATCATTTTTTATTAAATATTTATTTTTATTTTACTTTTTTCTACACTTTTTTTGTCTTTTACTTTTTTTTTTTTAAATCCCATGAAGATAAATGTTTTACATTTTTTTTTTTTTTACACTTAGTAATGTATTAGCATATTCATATATGCTAATACATTATAACCTGTGTCAGACCGACACAGGCAGCAGTCAGGGGAGCACGCAGTCTGCCCTGATCACTGGCTTCTTACACAGACAGCCTTGGGGCTTCTTGAGGTCCCCAGGGCTGACTGTGCAGCCGTTCCTCAGGCTCTGTCACCGGAGTCCTGATCACCCAACATTATGCTGTGGTCATGAACCGCGGCAATCCAAGGGTTAAGTGCTGGGGTGCGGAGGTTTCCCCGCGCTGGTCAGGAACGGCTAAGGTGGGAGGGACCCGCAACCCCGTGTCTGCATGAATGACCTGCACCTCCTGACGATCACAGGAATGGCATAGACATACCTCCATGTTTTTGCCCCCAGCGCGAGGACAGAAGCTGTTCAAGTGTGTCCCCTTTTCTGTTACCAGCTGTGCCCCTTATTCGTAAGAATGGCGAGTTTTCGTGTATTTAATGCTTCAAATCTGCAGTTTTTAGCCAAAGATCCATTCGAAGAGTCCTTCAGAATGCAGTTATTTTTCAAATCCGCCCACCCGAGGCTAGCCCCCCCACCGTCAACTTGACAAAACATTTGATAGTGGGAACATGTGAAAATGCCAGGGGTTAGAGCTAACTTTAGGTGGCGGGTAACACCTCTCATGAATAGATTTGAGGGGTAAATGCTCTGAAAAACTGCTGGATCTTACAGAATAAGGGACACAGCGCTGGGAACAGCAGGTCTGACACTATTGTGCCCTCGTTCAGAAAGGGGAAAATTATGTGACAGGTTCTCTTTAAGGGATAAAAAGGGGTATAGGAGCACAATGCTAGGAAAATGTATACAGAAAAGTACTATACTACCTTGTATTGCAGCGTGTGTGCACAGAAAACCGGCATCTGTACAATGTTAACATAAAACCCACACTAGGGCATGCTACCCCGCGTCGTGTACAGTTAAAGCCGTTTGGCACATCTGAGCAAGACATCTAAACAATGAGCGGTGGAGGTATCACTGCCGCAAATACCACACGCAGCGGCAATACATTGTTAAATTATTTTAAAGTTCTTCTCGTTCCCCACCGTTACTGCAATTGAGGGAGACTCAGAAGCCCCCGCGCTCCATCCTGATGACAGATTAGTGGGATGAGGTCCTCACCTTGGTCTCTATAAGATAGGAGACTGGTGAAGCCACCAACAGGTGCAGATAGGGTTTGGGAAATGCCGTTGCGTGGGCCCCTAAAATCAACTCCTCTGGTGGTGCCCTAGACACCCCAGCCCGACACTGATTGTATGGGCGACGTCAAAAAAACCAGAAGCGACTGCGGTCCTGCATCGAAGAAACACCAGCCGCTGCCCCCGCAGAACAGGAGGTGTCAGACACAGTGCCTAATGGAGCAGTGATGCAAAAAGCCAGGAGTAGCAAGCATTATAGTGGTGTCAGACAAGCGATAAGCTGAAACTTGCTGGGCTCCACCAGACCTGGAGGCAGAGCCTCATTTGGCACCAGAACATTTTATACATGAAGAGGCTTTTCCAGCAGATTTTGTGGCTTTTTTGCAGGATAATTGACCGTTTCTTGGGTTGTGATGCAAAAAAATATAAATTGTGCTGAATTCAATCGTCCTCATCGAACTAAAAGAAAACAGCCATGGTAATGACCCCCCTGACTCATCCCCGGGCGATGATTAGATGCTGGAGGCCACAATATCCGGCATCTGAGCTTACAGAGCGCTGCCAAACATATAGAGGTGCACTCATATAGCGGAGGACACTGTGTGAACCGTTCACCAGGGCAGGTCAATGAGAGACCTCTCCAAAAACGAGACCCTCAATATCCCCCCTCCTCCCCCCCCCGACCACAGGATCCGGGCAGGGGAGTGGAGCGCCTCTCACTGAAGCTGGATGATGGAGGTGCAGAGATCACGTGTCAGACGTTGGTCATGGAGGACTTGGGGGCTGCTCCTCGTCATGTTTATCCCCCTGTTCTTTCCCTATTGTATAATTTCTGGATTTCAGATTTCTCACCTTACACCCCAAGCCCTGTGTATTCTGTGGGACAGGGAAGGTGACCATGGCATTGGTGCATAGATGAATGGAGGCTGCTGGAGCGCATGGAGGGTTGGCTTGGGTGAAGCTGGAGTTATGGATGGCCACACAGGACACCATAGAGGAGGTGACCATGGCATTGGTGCATAGATGAATGGAGGCTGCTGGAGCGCATGGAGGGTTGGCTTGGGTACAGCTGGGATTTTATGTATGGCCACACAGGACACCATAGAGGAGGTGACCATGGCATTGGTGCATAGATGAATGGGGGGCTGCTGGAGCGCAGAGGGTTGGCTTGGGTTCAGCTGGAGTTATGGATGGCCACACAGGACACCATAGAGGAGGTGACCATGGCATTGGTGCATAGATGAATGGAGGCTGCTGGAGCGCATGGAGGGTTGGCTTCGGTACAGCTGGAGTTATGGATGGCCACACAGGACACCATAAGGAGGTGACCATGGCATTGGTGCATAGATAAAATGGAGGCTGCTGGAGCGCATGGAAGGGTTTGGTTTTGGTACAGCTGGAGTTATGGATTGGCCACACGGGACACCATAGAGGAGGTGACCATGGCTTTTGTGCATAGAATGAATGTAGAGCGCTGGAGCGCATGGAGGGTTGGCTTGGGTACAGCGGGAGTATGGATGGCCACGACGGGACAACCATAGAGGAGGTGACCTGGCATTGGTGCAAAAGAAGGGGGGCTCGGAGTCATGGGGGGTTGGCTTGGGTACAGCGGGGAGTTAGGGTTTCCCACACAGACACCATAGGGGGAGGTACCAGGGGCATTGGGTCATAGATAATGGGGGCTGCGGAGCGCATGGGGGGTTTTTTTTCGGTACAGCGGATTAAGGAGGCCACACGGGACACCATGGGGAGTGACCAGGCATTGGTGCTAGATGAATGGGGGCTGCTGGACGCATGGGGGGGTTGGCTTGTACATCTGGAGTTATGGATGGTTGTCACGATGCGCTCCATGGTCTCCGCTGTGGACCTGCTGGTGTTCCTGCTTCCTGGCCCGCTCATTACTCACCTCTCCCCGCTTCTGCTCCTCTCCCCACTGCTAACTCCACCGATGCGCTTCCCAACTTTCTGAGATTTAAAGGGCCAGTGCTCCACTGATTACCAATGAGCAGGCGCTGGACCTTCACCTTCCTGAGCCTAATTATTGTCATTTGGGCTATTCTGGATTCTGACCTGTGCCCTTGACTCTTCTCTGCCTGAACCTGCCCCAACATTACATTGTGTGACCTGCTTGCCTGCCCAACCAGGTCTCTGCCAGCTCCTGCTGTACCACGCCAGCACCTTCGCTGTCCCCGAGAGTGACCACATCAGGTGTAGTGACCTGGGAGTCCCCTGCAGCGAACTCCATCCCAACTTGCACCGGGCTTTGGTAAATGCCATGGGGCTCCTTAGACCCCGCAAACTGACGTGGTTCAAGAAGTCATCTCTCAGTGACCAAGAGGATCCACGACCCTCATCCGATACAATGGTCATAAAGGAGTCCATGGGGGAGATGACCATGTTATTGGTGTGTGGCTGAATGGAGGGCTGATGGAGCCAGCTTCTTGGTAAAACCTGGACATGTGGATGGCCACACAGGAGATCATATTGGAGATGACCATGTTATTGGTGCATAGATGAATGGAGGGCTGGTGGGGCACATGGAGGGTTGGCCTGGGTGAAGCTGGATGTATGGAAGATCATAAAGGAGACCATAGAGAAAATGACCATAGCACTGATGTGTGGATGGATGGAGGGCTGCTGGAGCGCATGGGTTGACCTGGCTGAAGCTGATGTATGAAAGGTTGTACAGGAGACCATATTGGAGATGACGATGGCATTGGTGTGTGGATGGATGGCCATACAGGAGACCATATTGGAGGGTTGGTTTGGGTGAAGCTGGATGTATCTATGGTCATACAGGAGAGGGCTAGTGGAGAACATGGAGGGTAGCTTGGATGAATCTGGATTTATGGATGCTACAGGAGTCCATAGGGGAAATGACCATAGTACTGATGTGTAGATGACTAGAGGGCTGGTGCGGTGCATGGAGGGTTGGCTAGGGGGAAGCTGGATGTATCTATGGTCATATAGGAGAGTAGATATTGCATTGCTTTGGTGTATAGATGAGTGGATGGTAACACAGGAGACAAGGGGAGATGACCATAGCACTGATGTGTGGATGAATGGAGGGCTGCTGGAGAACATGGAGGGCTTGCTAGGGAGAAGCTGGATGAATGGAAGGGATAAAAAAACCATAGAGGAGATACCCTGGTATTGGTGTGGAGGGCTGTGGATGAAGGGGGTTTTGGTTGGGGACAGCGTAAGGTCTACGGAGACATAGAGGGGATGATCATGGTTTGGGGTGGAGGGCTGTGGAGTGCATGGGGGGTTGGGTTGGGTAAGCTGTAAGGTATATAGGAGACCATAGAGGAGATGACATGGATAAATGTGGGGGTGCGGGTGCAGGAGGGTTGGCTTGGGGACAGTGTAGGGTTTCAGGAGCCATAGAGGGAAAGATATGGGATTGGTTGTGGAGGGGGCGTGGGTGCATGGGGAGGGTTGGCTTGGGGGACGCTGTAAGGTATACAGGAGACCATAGGGGAGATGACCATAGCACTGATGTGTGGATGAATGGAGGGCTGCTGGAGCACATGGAGGGCTGGCTTGGGAGAAGCTGGATGAATGGAAGGCCATACAAGAGACCATAGAGGAGATGACCGTGGTATTGGTGTGGAGGGCTGCTGGAGTGCATGGAGGGTTGGCTTGGGTACAGCTGTAAGGTCATACAGGAGACCATAGAGGAGATGATCATGGTATTGGTGTGGAGGGCTGCTGGAGTGCATGGAGGGTTGGCTTGGGTACAGCTGTAAGGTCATACAGGAGACCATAGAGGAGATGACCGTGGTATTGGTATGGAGGGCTGCTGGAGCGCATGGAGGGTTGGCTTGGGAGAAGCTGGATGAATGGAAGGCCATACAAGAGCCCATAGGGAAATGCATCATCTCGTTCAATCAGGCCTCTACCTGGAGGGGTCCCCAGTCAATCCTGTGTCGCCCTCCCCTCCTGGACACCCCTGACCAGGGCGGCAGTGATCCCTGTGATCGGGCGGGTGCATACGGATTGCAGGGAGTTGTGTAGAAGCAGCGGCGATACCGGCAGATTTGTGCGTCCGGGGGCTGATGTCCGGAGCTCGCTGCCAGGGGGACGACACCGATGGTTCAGTCATTTCATGGGGAAGAAATCGTCTTCTAATTTATTCTGAGACAAATGAAATTTATCAAGATCTATAAAATACCCAAAATAATCCACCGACAGCAAAGTGCAGAACTCCTCATCCTGCCGCGTATTCCCGGACCTGAGGCTGCAGCGGCCACGTGCTCCTCTGTGCACCAAACTCTGCTCAACACCCTCAGAGCATAAATCACCGAGCTTTACCAAGAACAATGAATATAAATACTGAAGTGAGATTAGAGGAAGAAGCTGCATTACCGCTAATCTGCTCCCCGCAGGCCGCCATTACTGCCACTGCAACAAGCCACAGATTGTGAGAATCACTGTGAAAAATACAGTACCGCTCCAGAGAGAAGGAACCATCTTCTAGAACAGTGAAACCATACAACTGCTATAATACTGTTCCCTATGTACAAGAATACAACTGCTATAATACTGCCCCCTATGTGCAAGAATATAACTACTATAATACTGCCTCCTATGTACAAGAATACAACTATAATACGCCCTATGTACAGAAAATACTACTATAATACTGCCCCCTATGTACAAGAATATAACTACTATAATACTGCCCCTATGTACAAGAATACAACTCCATAATACTGCCCCTATGTACAAGAATAAACTACATAATACTGCCCTATGTACAAGAAATAACTTCTATAATACTGCCCCTTGTACAAGAATACAACTCATAATCTGCCCCTATATACAAGAAATATAACTACTATAATACCCTCCTATGTACAAGAATAAACACTAAATACTGCCCCTTTTGTACAAGAAATAAACTTCCATAATATTCTCCTATGTACAAGAATATACTATTTTAATACTGCCCCCTATGTACAAGAATATAACTTATAATACGCCCTATTACAGGGAAAATAACTACTATAATACGCTCCCCATGTAAAAATATAACTATATTAATACTGCCCCCTATGTACAAGAATAGAACTGCTATAATACTGCCCCCTTGTACAAGAAATAAACTCCATAATAAATGCCCCCTATGTAAAACGAATAAACTCTAAAATACTGCCCCCTATTTTAACAAGAAATAAAATACCATAATACTGCCCCTATGTCAAGAATATAACTATTTTAATACTGCCCCTATGTACAAGAATAAAAACTACTATAATACTGCCCCCTATGTACAAGAATATAACTACTATAATACTGTCCCATGTACAAGAATAAACTACTATAATACTGCCCCTATTACAAGAATATAACTTCTATAAAACTGCCCCTATGTACAAGAAAAAACTCTATAAATACTGCCCCCTAAGTACAAGAATAAACCTAATAATACTGGCCCCCTATGTACAAGAATCATAACTATAAATTACTGCCCCCTATTACAAGAATATAACTACTTAATACTGCCCTATTGACAGAATATAACTCTATAAATACTGTTCCTATGTACAAGAATATAACTCTATAATATACTGCCCCCTATGTACCAGAATATAAATGCTATAAAACTGCCCCTATGTACAAGAATATAAATATTATAATACTGCTCCTATTAACAAGAATATAACTGCTATAATACTGCCCTCCATGTACAAAAGAATAATACACTACTATAATACTGCTCCCTTGTACAAGAATATAACTACTATAAATAACTGCCCACCTATAACAAGAATATACCTACTATAATACTGCCCTTATTTACAAGAATATAACTACTATAATACTGCTCCTATGTACAAGAATAACTACTATAATACTGCCCTTGTACAAGAATAAATAATACATAATACTGCCCCCTATTTACAAAAATATAACTAATAATACTGCCCCTATGTACAATATAACTACTATAAATTTTACGCCCCTATTGTACAAGAATATAACTACTATAATACTGCTCCCCATTAAAGAATAAACAATATAATACTTTCCCCTATGTACAAGTATATTACTTATTTAAAACTGCCCCCTATGTACAAGAATATAAACTACTATAATACTGCCCCCTATGTACAAGAATATAACTACTATAATACTGCTCCCTATGTACAAGAATATAACTTCATAATACTGCCCCCCTATTTACAAGAAAAAACTCTATAAATACTGCCTCCTATGTACAAGAATAAACTACCATAATACTGCCCCTATGTACAAGAATATAACTATTTTAATACTGCCACTATATACAAGAATATAACTAAATATAAACTGCCCCTATGTACAAGAATATAACTACTATATTTCTGCCCTATGTACAACAATATAACTACTATAATACTGCCTCCTATGTACAAGAATATAACTACCATAAATACTGCCCCTATGTACAAATATAACTATTTAAAAACTGCCCCCTATGTACAAAGAAAAAAACTACTAAATACTGGCATTCCTATAATCTAAAAGAATTTTCAACTACAATACTGCCCCTAGTACAAGAATATAAACTATTTTAATACTGCCCCTATTACAAGAATTTTAACCATATAATAAATGCCCCCTTTGTACAAGAATATAACTACTATAATACTGCTCCTATGTACAAGAATATAACGACAATAATATTGCCCCTATTTGCTGATAAAAAAACACTCCAATTCTTTGGGGCTTGTTCACAGCACAATGGCTGGACTTAACTGACCCAAGAAGCTGGCAACTCTGGCCTTTATGCTAACTGGGAAAAAATTAACAGGTGCAGCTAATTGCTTGAGCAAAAGCTCACATACCCCACTACCAGGGGAACAATTAGATGAAAAACTGCACACCAACTTGACACCTGTTCACACAAACATGCAGAAAAGTTGCAGCATAATGCAAGGGGAGATGGCACAAATGCCAATACCAGTAAAACAACCACTCACACACTCTCACTGCATGGGGGTGGGGGGTTGCTGGTACTACAATTGCATATAAGGCGGCAATACAGAAGGGGGCCATAAATACAGGTACGTGTGGTGCAGCATGCTGGCTTACAACCTATTAGTGACACCCATTCTATTAGATTAGGGTAGATTAGGCAGTTTTTCATCTAATTGTTCCCCTAGCAGTGGGGTGTGTGAGCTGCTGCTTAGCAATTAGCTGCACCTGTTAATTTTTCCCAGGTAGCATATAGGCCAGAGTTGCCAGCTTCTGGGGTCAGTCCAGCCATTGAGCTGTGAACATGCCCCGGAGTGTTTTTTGAGTATGTCCCGTTTTTTGCATGTTTTTTCCCTATGTGCTGATACCATCTTGGGTCGTCGCCTCCTCCCTCGATGGGATTGGGCAGAACTGTTGGAATCAGATTTCCGGACTCGGTTTCTTTTCAGTTTTGCTTTAATTGAACAAATTACAAAGTGAATCTTTCTTCGTCTCGTGATATAAAACTCTTGTTCCGCTGTCGCTTCGGGGCGATTGTGCTTTACGACGCGGCGTCCGGCTCGTAGGTCTCTGCGGTTTTATTCCTGCTTCTCCACCTTTTTCACTTTCTTCTGGTTCTGTTTCCGGCTTCGCTGTGTAGACTGGTACTTTACCCTTAATTGTGCCACTAAAACAAAACCACCAGCCCCGTCCACTCAGGGGGAGGACAATAGCCATGCTCACTCAGGGGGAGGACAATAGCCCCGCCCACTCGTGGGGAGGATACCAGCCCCACCCTCTCAGGGGAGGACAATAGCCCCGCCCACTCGCAGTGAGGACACCAGCCCTGTCCTCTCAGGGGAGGACACTAGCACCACCCACTCGGGGGAGGGCATTAACACCGCCCACTCGGGGATATCACTAGCCCCGCCCACTCAGGGAGGACACTCCGTCCCCGGCCGCCCAGAAGGACACTGGTCCCCATGCCAGTTATCAGCCTGGGCCCCGATGCTGGATACAGTAGAGGTTTCCCTCACCATGGACCCGTCCTCTGCCCCTTGTCTGCAATGACTTCTGGGGAGGAGAGACCTGCGCAGCTTCTTGCCACCCAATAGTAAAGGGTTTGGGACCAATTTTGGCTGGGCCCCATGTCCTCGAGGTCCCCTTTGCAGCTGCATGGAGGCTTTATGGCAGGGAGACCCTCGACACGTCCACATGTGGGGAAATAAGAGCCGCCATCACTACATGAAGAACCTTCTAGAAAACTGTAGAAGATACGAATGTGGGGAAACCTCTTCGGCCTCTGGGTCCCTTGTGCTTCTTCCCATCTCCAGAGTTTGCCGACGCGAGGGAGCAGTAGGACGATGACTGAGCTTCACTAATAGACGACTGGTGACCAGAAGGCGGGTGACCATCAGTGTGGCCCCACAGGGGCCCCGACACCGCAACAATAAGGCCACATAGTTAGAGAACCCTCATCTTCTGTATAAAGTGTTTTGCCCCCCCAGGACTCCAGACGGTCAGAATCAGATTGGGCCTGCTCCGAGGGCCCATCCCCCTCTGCTCTGAGCTCATGCACCCAGAAAACATCATCCCACGGGAAACAGACCATGGCTGGAGCCCTTTGGCCCCTGTATGATGTGCTCATTGCTGGAGTCACAAGATCCCTGGATAATGTGCACTTTCCTGTAGCCCGTCTGATTTGCCCAGTGCTGGGTCCCCCGGATAATGTGCCCGTTGCTGAGGCCCCCGGATAATGTGCCCGTTGCTGAGGCCCCCGGATAATGTGCCCATTGCTGAGGCCCCAGGATAATGTGCCCATTATTGGGCCCCTGTCTGATGTTCCCATTGCTGGAGTACAAACCCTGGTTGATGTGCCATGTGGGGCCCCGGGGATGTGCCATTGCGTCTGTATAAGTGTTTGCCCCCCCGGACCCGACGGTCAGAACAGATGGCCCTGCTCCGAGGGCCCATCCCCTCTGCTCTGAGCTCATGCACCCAGAAAACTCATCCCACGGGAAACAACCATGCTGAGCTTGGGCCCCTGTATGATGTGCTCATTGCTGGAGTCACAAGATCCCTGGATAATGTGCACTTTCCTGTAGCCCGTCTGATTTGCCCATTGCTGGGTCCCCCGGATAATGTGCCCGTTGCTGAGGCCCCCGGATAATGTGCCCGTTGCTGAGGCCCCCGGATAATGTTCCCGTTGCTGAGGCCCCCGGATAATGTGCCCATTGCTGAGGCCCCAGGATAATGTGCCCATTATTGGGCCCCTGTCTGATGTTCCCATTGCTGGAGTCACAAGATCCCTGGATGATGTGCCCATTGCTGGGGCCCCCGGGTGATGTGCCCATTGCGGGGACCCCCGGGTGATGTGCCCATCGCTGGGGCCCCTGGACGATGTGCCCATTGCGGGGACCCCCGGGTGATGTGCCCATCGCTGGGGCCCCTGGATGATGTGCCCCTTAGTGGGCCCCTGTCTGATGTTCCCATTGCTGGAGTCACAAGATCCCTGGATGATGTGCCCAGTGCTGGGGCCCCCGGATGATGTGCCCATTGCGGGGACCCCCGGGTGATGTGCCCATCGCTGGGGCCCCTGGATGATGTGCCCATTGCGGGGACCCCCGGGTGATGTGCCCGTCGCTGTCAAGAGCCTTTTGGACATTCCTTCCAAACCTGTGACAAGCACTTGACATGTGGGCCTGAGATCTGGTGGTGATTGTTCTCTTTTGGGGCCCTTCCCTGTAACCTGCAAATGGACAGTGGCCATAGCAGAATTCTCATAGGTCTGGGCATCAGTCATAATCTAACAATCGGGGGTAGTGTCCACGACAAGGGGCGATCTGGGTAAGGTGACCACGGTAGAGAGTCCCTGCAGGTCTGGGGGATCCACCACGGGCCGAGTGGTGGAGAGTCCCTGCAGGTCCAGGAGGCCTATCGGCCAGGGGCCGAGCGGTTGGTAGAGTCCCCCTGCCCAGGCCCAGGCAGGGCCACCTAGGGGGCCGGGGGAGCGGTGGAGAGTCCCTGCAGGTCCAGGAGGCCACCAGGGGCCGAGCGGTGGAGAGTCCCTGCAGGTCCGAGAGATCCACCAGGGGCCGAGCGGTGGAGAGTCCCGGCAGGTCCAGGAGGCGACCAGGGGCCGAGCGGATTGGGGGAAATCCTGCATCGGGACAAGTGCCGGGGGGAGATCCACCGGGGTGGCCGAGCGGTGGAAGAGTCCCTGCAGGTCCAGGAGGCCACCAGGGGCCGAGCGGTGTAGAGTCCCTGCAGGTCCAGGAGGCCACCAGGGGCCGAGTGGTGGAGAGTCCCTGCAGGTCCGAGAGATCCACCAGGGGCCGAGCGGTGGAGAGTCCCTGCAGGTCCGCGCGATCCACCAGGGGCCGAGCGGTGGAGAGTCCATGCAGGTCCGAGAGATCCACCAGGGGCCGAGCGGTGGAGAGTCCCTGCAGGTCCACCAGGGGCCGAGCCTCGTCCTGTGTGGGTCAGAACCTCAGCAGAAAAGATGAGGAATAAAACCACTTCTAGACCTTTCGGAGTCAGTAAGGCCACGAATGGCGCATTGGGACCTGGCAGGGAGGGGGGTGCGCGCCTCCCGCGGTGACGCCGCCGCCTCTGCTGTTGTTTGCATCATCCAAGAAAAGAAAGAAGAAAAATAAAGTGCTCTGGTAACAAAAGAAAGCGCCGTGGCCGCCGCGTACAAAAAACTGTAGAAAAGCGTCTGCCCTACGGCCGGGACCCCCGGAGCACAGGGAAACCCCATCTCTGCAGGACCATGTAGAGGAGGGCGCAGCCGGCGGCACAGATAGCGACCACCACCGCCGCTTTCAGGAAAGAAGTCCTCCTCCGGATGAAGGTGCTGGGCGCCATGACCGCCAGCAGCGCCGGGCTCACCGCTAACGTGTACACGATGGACAGGCCCGTGTTCAAGGCCACAATCTTTCCAAATTTGGCAAAAGGGGCAATGATGCAAAAGAAGAGCGGGATGGTGGCGATGACGGTGGTGATGGCGCTGGACACGATGGCGACGCCAACAGGGCGGACGGCCTCTGCCACTCTCGACTGACGGCACGCCAGCCGGTCCTGCAACAGGAAAGATGGGAGACAGATGGTGAATGGCTGAGGGCTGCAACCAGGGCATTAGCGTCGGGGTCAGGTATGGCGGCATGTGACCAGGGTATTATAGAAGTGTCAGGGGGCAGGTATGGGGGGCATGTGACCGGGGCATTACCCAAGTGTCGGGGGGCAGGTATGGGGCATGTGACCAGGGCATTACCCAAGTGTCGGGGGGGCAGGTATGGGGCATGTGACCGGGGCATTACCCAAGTGTCGGGGGGCAGGTATGGGGCATGTGACCGGGGCATTACCCAAGTGTCGGGGGGCAGGTATGGGGCATGTGACCGGGGCATTACCCAAGTGTCGGGGGCAGGTATGGGGCATGTGACCGGGCATTACCCAAGTGTCGGGGGCAAAGGTATGGGGCATGTGACCGGGCATTACCCAAGTGTCGGGGGCAGGTATGGGGCGAGTGACCGGGGCCATTACCCAATGCGTACAGGGTGGCAGGATATGGGGCACTACCGGGGCATTACCCAAGTGTCGGGGGGCAGGTATACACAGGGATATGACGGGACGCTACACAGGGATATGACGGTGCGCCACACAGGGATACGACCATGCGCCACACAGGGATACGACCATGCGCCACACAGGGATATGACCATGCGCCACACAGGGATACGACGGGACGCCACACAGAGATACGACGGGACGCCACACACGGAAATACACGGACGTGGACGCCTACACAGGGATATGACGGGACGCCACACAGGGATACGACCGGGCGCTACTCTGGGATAGGACGGGACACTACACAGGGATACGACGTTGCACTACACAGGGATATGACGGTGCGCCACACAGGGATACGACGGGACACTCCACAGGGATATGACGGGACACTACACAGGGATACGACGGGACACTACACAGGGATATGACGGGACACTACACAGGGATACGACGG
Source organism: Phyllomedusa bahiana (assembly GCA_025379985.1). Taxonomy (NCBI): domain Eukaryota; kingdom Metazoa; phylum Chordata; class Amphibia; order Anura; family Hylidae; genus Phyllomedusa; species Phyllomedusa bahiana. The sequence continues at coordinate 34,282 of JAODAL010019032.1, forward strand.
GACGCCACACAGGGATACGACGGGACGCCACACAGGGATACGACGGGACACTACACAGGGATATGACGGGACACTACACAGGGATACGACGGGACACTACACAGGGATACGACGGGACACTACACAGGGATACGATGGGACGCCACACAGGGATATGACGGGACACTACACAGGGATATGACGGTGCGCCACACAGGGATACGACGGGACACTACACAGGGATACGACGGGACACTACACAGGGATACGACGGGACTCCACACAGGGATATGACGGTACACAACACAGGGATACGACGGGACACTACACAGGGATACGACGGTGCGCCACACAGGGATACGACGGGACACTACACAGGGATATGACGGGACACTACACAGGGATATGACGGGACGCCACACAGGGATACGACGGGACGCCACACAGGGATACGACGGGACGCCACACAGGGATACGACGGGACGCCACACAGGGATACGACGGGACGCCACACAGGGATACGACGGGACGCCACACAGGGATACGACGGGACGCCACACAGGGATACGACGGGACACTACACAGGGATATGACGGGACACTACACAGGGATACGACGGACGACCTCACAGGATACGACGGGACACCACACAGGGATATGACGGGACACTACACAGGGATACGACGGGGCGCCACACAGGGATACGACGGGACACTACACAGGGATATGACGGTTCTCCACACAGGGATACGACGTTACGCCACACAGGGATACGACGGGACACTACACAGGGATATGACGGGACACTACACAGGGATACGACGGGACACTACACAGGGATATGACGGGACACTACACAGGGATATGACGGGACGCCACACAGGGATATGACGGGACACTACACAGGGATATGACGGGACACTACACAGGGATATGACGGGACACTACACAGGGATATGACGGGACGCTACACAGGGATACGACGGGACGCCACACAGGGATACGACGGGACGCCACACAGGGATACGACGGGACACTACACAGGGATACGACGGGACGCTACACAGGGATACGACGGGACGCCACACAGGGATACGACGGGACACTTCATGTGTGCAGGAAGCGCTCGCTGTCTGCATAATGTGAACAGGATCCTACTCACCGCCATGAGATGAAGAGGGAGGTTCTCTCCAGCCAGAAGATATCCCTCCACCAGATGGACGCAATAATCCACAGAAGATCCCACCAGTATGGAGAGAGAAATGGCCTCCACCGCTCCCATCTCCCATCCCAGCAAGTACATGATGGTGACCACCAGACAAACCACTCCTGCAACACAAGTGACAGAGCCTCACTCTCCTGCCTGGTCTGATGGACGGACATCTCATTGTATGACATCACAGGCCTCTCTGACATCTTGTATGACATCACAGGGGTCTCTGACATCACAGGAGTCTCTGACAACACACAGTCTGACATTACAGGGCTCTCTGACATCACAGGGCTCTCTGACATCACAGGAGTCTCTGACATCACAGGGCTCTCTGACATCACAGGGCTCTCTGACATCACACAGTCTGACATTATAGGGCTCTCTGACATCACACAGTCTGACATTACAGGAGTCTCCGACATCACAGGAGTCTCTGATATCTTGTATGACATCACAGGACTCTCTGACATCACTCAGTCTGATGTAGCAGCATCAGTTCCTTCAAACAGTGCGGTGTTGGAGATAAGGTTTAGAACAGCTATATTTACTGTTTTGCCATAGGCAAACTTAAACTATCAGTTCTCAATCTAAAACTTAACTTTTATTATGTATAACACTTAACCTCGATACACACTATTTAAAAACCTGATTTCTAACCTCTCAATATTCCCTTTCTAATTGTGAAGGAATAGCTCCTTTTCTATTATCAAGTCTGGTGGAGCACCACCTATTAACAGGAGAACCTTATATATACAGTGATTTACTGACTCCAATAAGGGATCCAAAACATTTACTTGGGCAGCCATCCCTAATCTAATGGGCATGAAACATATACACTCACCGGCCACTTTATTAGGTACACCTGTCCAACTGCTCGTTAACACTTAATTTCTAATCAGCCAATCACATGGCGGCAACTCAGTGCATTTAGGCATGTAGACATGGTCAAGACAATCTCCTGCAGTTCAAACCGAGCATCAGTATGGGGAAGAAAGGTGATTTGAGTGCCTTTGAACGTGGCATGGTTGTTGGTGCCAGAAGGGCTGGTCTGAGTATTTCAGAAACTGCTGATCTCCTGGGATTTTCACGCACAACCATCTCTAGGGTTTACAGAGAATGGTCCGAAAAAGAAAAAACATCCAGTGAGCGGCAGTCCTGTGGGCAGAAATGCCTTGTTGATGCCAGAGGTCAAAGGAGAATGGGCAGACTGGTTCGAGCTGATAGAAAGGCAACAGTGACTCAAATAGCCACCCGTTACAACCAAGGTAGGCAGAAGAGCATCTCTGAACGCACAGTACGGCCAACTTTGAGGCAGATGGTCTACAGCAGCATAAGACCACACCGTGTTCCACTACTTTCAGCTTATAACAGGATACTGAGGCTACAATTTGCCCAATCTAATCGAAATTGGACAGTTGAATATTTGAAAAACTTTGCCTGGTATGATGAGTCTCGATTTCTGCTGCAACATTCGGATGGTAGGGTCAGAATTTGGCGTCAACAACATGAAAGCATGGATCCATCCTGCCTTGTATCAACGGTTCAGGCTGGTGGTGGTGGTGTCATGGTGTGGGGAATATTTTCTTGGCACTCTTTGGGCCCCTTGGTACCAATTGAGCATCGTTGCAACACCTTGTGGAATCTATGCCACGAAGAATTGAGGCAGTTCTGAAGGCAAAAGGGGGTCCAACCCGTTACTAGCATGGTGTACCTAATAAAGTGGCCGGTGAGTGTAAGGTTTCCTTGTGAGGCCCTCTGCAGCGGGTAAGACCAGACCTCTAACCCCTGATGAAGCCAGTTAGCTGGTGAAACATGTTGGGGAGGTCAGGCATGACATTTTAATTTGTGATTTTCTACCTCTTTCTACTGTGTCACCCGCTGCAGAGGGTCTCACAAGGAAACCTTATATGTTTCATGCCCATTAGATTAGGGATGATTGCCCAAGTAGGATGTTGTGGATCCCTTATTGGAGTTAGTAAATCACTGTATACATAAGGTTCCCCTGTTAATAGGTCGTGTCCCACCAGACTTGATAATAGAAAAGGAGTTATTCCTTCACAATTAGAAAGGGAGAAATTGAGAGGTTAGAAACCAGGTTTTTAAAATAGTGTGCATGGAGGTTAAGTGTTATACAGAATACAAGTTACGTTTTAATGTTTTATAGATTGAGAACTGAGAGAATTTAAGTTTGCCTATGGCAAAATAGTAAATATAGTCATTAAAGGTCACTATGTTCTCTTGCGAGATTCCCATTTTTTTTTATATTATTTGACAAGGTTTAGAACAGGTCCCCATCTGAGCCGGGGCCCATGTTGCTGCTGCTCGAGGGGTCCTCACAGTTTTGATCAAAAGTTTGCACGGAGCGCCTCAAAGTTTATGTGAATGAGATAATGGGACTGAAATAAGCCCTGTGTCCAGCGCTTGCAGAGCTGCTGCTCCGTGTAGTGCATTTGTATTGCGGCCCGGTCCTCGTGCTCTCGCGCCATTTATTTTGCAGGGTTGTTTTGGCTTCCAGCTCTGCTACATCCATATATTATAATGCAGCTGCACAACCCCCTCATCTCGCACCTGTCTGCCGCAACAATATCCCTAATGAGTATGACGCTACCCTCTGTGAGCGCTATACACAGTCCGCATTGGATTCGCAGATCACAGAACCGGAAACAATGACCACACGGGAAACTATGACTCCGAGGAGAACGCCCTTACCCAATATAGTGAGCAGCACCGGGATCAGGAGCAGCACGTGCGTGGTGAAGATAGCCACCGCCGTCACACAGATAGCCAGAGACAGGATGAGGCCGTACAGGGCGCTCTGTACCCCTGCAAGATGGAGCCGGTTACACAGCAGACACTGGAAACAGTCAGCAAGCATGTTACTAAAGACGCCTATACTTTGTTATATTCTGTTACAATCTGTTACACTTTGTTATACTCTGTTATACTTTATTGCTGTGTTATACTATATTCTATAATACTACCTTACACTGTTATACTTTGTTACGCTCTGTTATACTCTGTAATATGCTGTTATACGAGTAGTACTCTATTATACTTTACTACTGTGTACTCTATTATACTGTCTACTGTGCTCTATAATACTACATTATACCGTTAGGCTATGTTCAATTACGCCGTGTGGCCGGGGGCGGGTGCAGGGGGCCGGCACTTCGCTGCCACATAGACTTGCATTACCAGCGGCGCGTATACGCCGCTAGTAATTCACATGTCACTTCTCTCCCCCCGCGGCGGATTCGCCGAGCAGGGAGAGGAGACTTAATCCATAGTTCTCTATGAGAAATGTGGATTACCGTAATGACTGGGACATTTTCAGCCCGTAATTTGCGCACTCTGGCGTGTAATTACGGACTGAAATACGTCCCATTTTAAGCCGTGTGAACATGGCCTTATACTCTTTAATACTGTGTTATACCTCACTGCCCTCTGTTGAACCTGTAATGGGCAGCGAGCCCTTGTGGGAGTCAGTATTACATAGAAGCAATGAATATCTCCTGCCCTCTGCTCCGACCTGCTTACTGACGCTCTCCCTCTACTGCTGTGAGCTGAGCGTCCTGCTCCCCAATAATAGAGGAATGTTCTGGGGGACAACACTCGCCTACAATCTCCATGAAGATTTGCTTCCAATGCTCGCACGTCTGGAATCCGTGCCTCAGCGCCGAGTCCGCAGGGAGACGCAGCAGCTGCTTTTCGGGAAAAACTCCCACCTCAAATAATCTTCATACGTCTGGAAAGAGGATTTCCCCTTGTAGGTCGTCTGCAAGGAAACATGGAAGCGCATCAGTCGCCACATCCTCCGGGGTCTGCACCGCATCTATAATCCAAAAATTGAAAGGGGACGGGCACTTGAAAAGCAAACATGTTTTTCCAGCAACGTTTCAGCTCAAAACGAGCCTTTCTCAGCAACAACAAAAGGTGAAACTGTGTATAAAAGGGAAGTGCCATGGACACACAGCACATTAGATAGATTATTGATAAAAACTTGGGTTTTTTTGATTGAGAATTTTCCAACTACCCAGGGGTTTTTTTGCCTTCCTAAAAACACAAATCTTTTGATAAAACCCCCGGGGGCCCTATTGTATCGGACAAGGGTTTGATTTTTGCCTTTAAGCCTGTTTTTGGATAAATTTAAGAGATTTTGCTTGTTCGCACTTTCATAATCGGGATCCCACCCATTTTGAACATACATACCCTCACTATCACTGATAGTGATTTGTTAGTACTTTTGATATTTTTAATTTATAATCTTTGATCTTTAAGGGCAAATCATTTTTAAAAAAATTTTGAAGCACGTTTATCCCAAGATAACTTTGGGGAATTCTTGTCAATTTATTACAATTCATCCTTACCGAAAATTTTTTCTCTTTCGGGATAAAATATTTGTTTAAAAAAAAAGGGAAACCGTTTGGATAACGTTCGCCCACAAATGAAAATTGTTTTGCCTTTCTGAGGGGGGAATTCACTAGGTCCCACCACTTTAGACATGTGCGGGGTTGGGGGCGTTTATGATGAACCTTTCATCTTTTGGGAGGGGTACTGTGTGGCTTACAAAATTTTTTTTGTTTTTTGAATACCTTTAAATGAGATATTAAATTTATTTGGGGATACCTTTCATAGATTAAAATTTTGGGACATTTGGTTTTACAAACAGGATAAAAAATTTTAGCCACGCCTCTTTTAAAAACCTAGGGACAAAAATAAACTCTATATAAAAAAATTTCCATCCCCGGGGCCCTGGGTTTAAAACCCCACCGTAACCAAACCTTGGATAAAAAGGATTGTTTTTCTGATTCTTCCCCCTTTAAAAATAGATTAGAAAAAGTCTTCTAAATTCCAGACACGGTTTTCCGAAATCTCTAATACAGTCACAGAAAAAGAGTGAGTAATAATGATCGTAATCTGTTTTCTTTTGTAAAAAAAAAAAAAAAGATTTGTAGAAAAACGGTTAAATTGTGTTACACGTTTAATAAAATTTTCTTAAAAAATTCGCAATTTGATCGTAAAGAATGGCAATCCTCAATGAGAAATTTTTTGACATCAAGGGTTTCTGTTCCACCTAGGGTGGCAAAAATAAAATCTAAAAATTAGGGGCATATTATCCTATTTAAACCCCCCCAAAATTTTTTTTAGTCTTACACATTCTAGACAGGTTGCTTCCCTTTTCCTTTTCCTGTCAAGTTTCGACATCTCAAAAAGGTGACACTTTTTTCATCCAGAATGGGAAGAATTGAAAAAAATTATTTCAACAGCAAGATAGCTATGTATATATATCCTCAGTGTCCCTGTAAAATTAAACGTAGGTGAAACACACAGGGAATTCGAGTTCGGGTTAACAACAAAATCTACATTAATTTGGGAAAAAGGATCTTCCTGTGTCTAACATTTCAGGAATTTAACCCTAAAATTGAGATCTAAATTTTTTGGGTCGTAGCCATATTTTCCTTTTTACAAAATCTGGGAAAAAGAACAGTGTTGTTAAAACGTAAGGGGAAATGGGAAAGGGTATTCCCAAAATAGAAACATTATCCCCAGGTGGGTTAAAATGATTTCAAAATCTACCCCCAATGGATAATGAATTGCCTCTTCTTTCTCCCCATATGCCTCTGAGTAGATAGCACATTAGGGGCGGAATTGATATTAATGATATAGACCGTAATTTTTTTGTAACATTATTATTGTTTTTAATTTATAAAATTTTTTTTTCTTTTTTTTTTTACAGATTTTAGAATATTATTCCCACTCCTGGGGTTAGATGCTCCTCTGCGTCTGGCATTTTTTATTTTCCTATGTTTTTTTTTTGCAGGGTTTTTTTATGGTTGCTGTATATACGCTGTCTTTCTTTGACTTGCGCGCCCCCTTGTTAGACGTGGGGAAACCCTCGCTCAGGGGGCCTCCCGTCGCTGGGTGGGTCTTTGTGGCGCCCATGGGATCGGGAGACATGTAGAATTTCTATGTGTCTGTTGGTCTTATGTGGGGTTTCCCACTTCTAGGGGTTACATTATAAACAATGCTTTTCTCATTCTTACTCTGTTAGCAGTTTGCAGGTAGCTCCGTTCTATTGCTTCACTTGCTTGTGAAGCTAGGAGTGTATGTGCGCCTGTGCAAGCTTCTTGTATTACTATGGTAACACTCATACGTCTAATTAGCAGTAAGCGTGTCTGCGTCGGTGCAGAGTCTTCTGCTATACCATGGCAACTGGAGACGCAACAAGGAGAGGTACGCGTGCGTAGTTGGATCGCCAACGCGCATGCGCAGTAGATTTACACAGACGCCGGAGCAGCATTACGGAGTTACATCGCACCCAGTGAGGAGGAATTACTCGTAAAAAGTAATGTAATTATGTCGTTTACACCTGCTTTTGGATTGTGTTCACTTAACTTTTTGAACCTATATGTCCATTTATATTGGGAAATTTGGCACAAAATATAGCACGGGGGTGTAAAACTGTGATTGCATGCTGATTTAGATTTTTGTACTGTATTGAAACAATGTTTATATGATTATTGCACTGTAATTATTTAATGATCACTTATTTTGATTGTACCATGGCACTTCCTATATATACACAGTTACACCTTGTGTTGTTGCTTGAGAAAGGCTCTGTTTAGAGCTGAAACGTTGCTGGAATAAACACTGTTTGCTTTTCAAGTGCTGTCCTTTCAATTTTTGGATTATTGCAGACATCGTTCAGTGTGAGGGACGTGCACTATCCTATTTCTTCAATAACCAGTGCTGTTTCTACCTTCTACTTTTGCACCGCATCTATAGACACAGGAGCAGCCGGAGGTCCCATCTAAAGACACAGGAGCGGCCGGAGGTCCCATCTACAGACACGGGAGCGGCCGGAGGTCCCATCTATAGACACGGGAGCGGCCGGAGGTCCCATCTATAGACACGGGAGCGGCCGGAGGTCCCATCTATAGACACGGGAGCGGCCGGAGGTCCCATCTATAGACACGGGAGCGGCCGGAAGTCCCATCTATAGACACCGGAGCTGCCGGAGTTCCCATCTATAGACACCGGAGCGGCCGGAGGTCCCATCTACAGACACAGGAGCGGCCGGAGGTCCCATCTACAGACACAGGAGCGGCCGGAGGTCCCATCTACAGACACAGGAGCGGCCGGAGGTCCCATCTAGAGACACGGGAGCGGCCGGAGGTCACATCTATAGACACTGGAGCGGCCGGCGGTCCCCTCTATCGCCCCGGGAGCGGCCGGAGGTCACATCTACAGACACTGGAGCGGCCGGAGGTCACATCTACAGACACGGGAGTGGCCGGAGGTCCCATCTACAGACACAGGAGTGGCCGGAGGTCCCATCTACAGACACGGGAGCGGCCGGAGGTCCCATCTACAGACACAGGAGCGGCCGGAGGTCCCATCTACAGACACGGGAGCGGCCGGAGGTCCCATCTACAGACACAGGAGCGGCCGGAGGTCCCATCTACAGACACGGGAGAGGCCGGAGGTCCCATCTAAAGACCGCGGAGCGGCAGGAGGTCCCATCTAGAGACACCGGAGCGGCCGGAGGTCCCATCTATAGACACGGGAGCGGCCGGAGGTCCCATCTATAGACACGGGAGCGGCCGGAGGTCCCATCTATAGACACGGGAGCGGCCGGAGGTCCCATCTACAGACACGGGAGAGGCCGGAGGTCCCATCTATAGACACGGGAGCGGCCCGAGGTCCCATCTATAGACACGGGAGCGGCTAGAGGTCCCATCTATAGACACGGGAGCGGCTAGAGGTCCCATCTATAGACACGGGAGCGGCCTGAGGTCCCATCTATAGACACGGGAGCGGCCGGAGGTCACATCTACAGACACGGGAGCGGCTGGAGGTCCCATCTACAGACACAGGGAGCGGCCGGGGGTCCCATCTACAGACACAGGAGCGGCCGGAGGTCCCATCACAGACACAGGAGCGGCCGGAGGTCACATCTACACACACAGGAGCGGCCAGAGGTCCCATCTACAGACACGGGAGCGGCCGGAGGTCCCATCTACAGACACGGGATGGGCCGGAGGTCACATCTACAGACACGGGAGCGGCCTGAGGTCCCATCTACAGACACAGGAGCGGCCGGAGGTCCCATCTATAGACACAAGAGCGGCCGGAGGTCCCATATACAGACACAGGAGCGGCCGGAGGTCCCATCTACAGACACAGGAGCGGCCGGAGGTCCCATCTATAGACACGGGAGCGGCCGGAGGTCACATCTACAGACACGGGAGCGGCCGGAGGTCACATCTATAGACACGGGAGAGGCCGGAGGTCCCATCGACAGACACGGAGTGGCCGGAGGTCCCATCTACAGACACGGGAGCGGCCGAGGTCCCATCTATAGACACAGGAGCGGCCTGAGGTCCCATCTACAGACACGGAGCGGCCGGAGGTCCCATCTACAGACACAGGAGCGCCGGAGGTCCCATCTACAGACACGGGAGCGGCCGGTGGTCCCAACTACCGACACCGGAGCGGCCTGTGGTCCCTTCTATAGACAACGGAGCGGCCGGTGGTCCTATCTACAGACACAGGAGCGGCCGGAGGTCCCATCTACAGACACAGGAGAGGCCGCAGGTCCCATCTACAGACACCGGGGGCGGCCGGAAAGGGCCCATTCCCACAGACACAGGAGCGGCCTGAGGTCCCATCTACAGAAACACCCGGGGGTGGCCGGGGGTCCCCCTCTACAAACACGGGAGGGGCCCCAGGTCCCATCTACCCAAAACAGGGGGCGGGCCCAGGTCCCCCCTACAGACAAAAGGACGGCCGGGGTCCCATCTATCTTCCTCTGCCCCCTACCAGAATCCCCCCAGCTTTCCCCCAAATCCGGAACAACTGCAAACCCCTAGTAACGTGACTGGTCCCTTAAAGGAAATTTGAATGCCATGGAAAAATCCACTGGACCCCCATCCTTCCACCCAACCCCGGGCCCCCTGGGGGAGCTGCCCCGGGGGAAAGGGTTTTGGCCCCCGGGGTTTCCCCAATTTAGGGGGCAACATCTGAAGAAAGGAGGATATACTGTAACCTGGGGAGACAAATCATTGTGGGATACAGAAAGCAGCTGGCATCAAAAGGATTTCAGAGTATAAAAACCCGGGGGGGACCCCCAAACCCTCAGGACCGAGAGAGACCGGAAACCCCCAACCCCGCAGGATAGAAGGGGAAACCCCCCAAAACCCCCCAAACCCCGGGAGGACAGAGGAGACCGGGGCCCCCAAAAACCCCGCAGGACAGAGAGAGACCGGACCCCCCCAACCCCGCAGGGTAAGGAGACCCGGGGGAAACCCCCCAAACCCGCAGGACCGAAGAGACCCCGGCCCCCCAACCCCGGAAGAGAAGAACCCCCCCCCCCAACCCCCCCAGGGCAGAGGGAGAAACCGGGCCCCCAAACCCGCAGGAAAAGAGGGGGAAAACCGGGACCCCCAACACGGAAGGGTAGAGAAACCCGGGCCCCCAACCCCCGCAGGACCGAGACCGGGGCCCCCCCAAACCCGCAGACCGAGAGAGACCGGGCCCCCACCCTGCAAGGGTAGAAAAAGACCGGGCCCCCAACCCTGCAGGATAAGGAAAACCGGAACCCCCCCAAACCCCGCAGGATAGAGAGAAACCGACCCCCCCAAACCCCGCCCGGAAAAAAGAGAGAAACCGGGCCCCCAACCCCTTTCAGAATAAAAGAACCGGACCCCCCCAAACCCTGCAGGACCGGGGAGGGGACCGGGCCCACAAACCCCGCAAAAGAGAGAGGAAACCCCACCCCCAACCCTGCAGGATAGAGTGAGACCGGACCCCCAACCCCCGCAGGTTTAAAAGAAAAACCCGGGCCCCAACCCTGCAGGAAGAGAGAGAAACCCGGGCCCCCAACCCTGCAGGAATAGAGAGAGACCGGACCCCCCAACCCTGCAGGACCGAGAGAGACCGGACCCCCCAAACCCCCCCGCAGGACGAGAGAGACTTGGGCCCCCAACCCTCAGACGAGGGAAAGCCGACCCCCAACCCGCAGGACAGACCGAGGCCGGACCCCCAACCCGCAAAGACCCCAGAGAAAACCGGACCCCCAACCCTGGGAGGATAGAGGGGGAAGCCGGACCCCCAAAACAACAGGATAGAGAGACCAACCCCCCCAACCCCGCAGGGCGAGGAGACCGGACCCCCCAAACCCTGCAGGACAAGAGAGAAACCCGGGCCCCCAAAACCCCGCAGGAAAAGAAAAAAGACCGGAAACCCCCAAAACCCCCCGGGGAGGATAGAAAGAGACCGGGGGGCCCCCCAAACCCCGCCGGACCGAAGAGACGGGGCCCCCAACCCGCAAAGGGGAAAAGAGAACGGACCCCCCAAAACCCCGCGGACAGAGGGGGGACCGGACCCCCAACCCGCAGGAAAAGAGGGAAAACCGGGCCCCCAACCCCCGCAGGCCCCAGAGACCGGACCCCCAACCCTGCAGGACCGAGACCGGGCCCCCCCAACCCCCGCAGGATAAAAAGACCGGGCCCCCCAAACCCTTGGCCAAAAAAAAGGAAAAAAAAAAAACCCAGAGAGAACCCGGGCCCCCAACCCTGCAGGATAAGAGAGACCGGACCCCCCCCAACCCTGCAGGACCGAAAAGAAACCGGGCCCCCCCAAACCCCGCCCGGATAGACAGGGCCCGGGCCCCCCCCCCCTGCAGGAAAAGAGGGGGAAAAACCGGACCCCCCCAAACCCCCAGGACAGAGGGGGAAGCCGGACCCTCAACCCTGGGAGGACAAGATAAACCGGACCCCCAACCCCCGCAAGGCAGAGAGAGCCGGACCCCCAAACCCCGCAGGAAAAGAGAGAGACCGGGCCCCCAACCCTGGGAGGATAAAACCCGAGGGCCGGACCCCCCCAACCCCCCAGGACAGAGGGAGAAGCCGACCCCCCAAACCCCGCGGAAAAGAGGGGGAAGCCAAAACCCCCAAACCCCGCAGGGCAGAGGGGGACCGGAAAACCCCCCCCAAACCCCGCAGGAAAAGAGAGAGAAACCCACCCCCAACCCTGCAGGATAAAAAGAACCGGACCCCCAACCCTGCAGGCCCCGGGGAGACCGGGCCCCCAACCCTGCAGGACAGAAAAGAGACCGGGCCCCCAAACCCCCAATAAAAAAGAGAAAACCCCCACCCCCAACCCCGCAGGACAGAGAAGACCGGAACCCCCAACCCTGCAGAATAGAAGAGACCCCACCCCCAACCCTGCAGGACCCCAGAGAGACCGGGCCCCCAAAACCCGGGAGGACCCAGAGAGACCCCACCCACAACCCTGCAGGACCGAGAGAGGGCCGGACCCCCCCAACCCCCCAGGAAAAGAGAGAAACCGGACCCCCAACCCTGCAGGGTAAGAGAGACCAAAACCCCCCCCAACCCCGCAAGGGTAGAGAGACCGGGCCCCCAACCCTGCAGGAAGAGAGAAACCGGAACCCCCCAAACCCGCAGGACAGAAAAGAAAACCGGGCCCCCAACCCTGCAGGAAAGAGAGAGAAACCCGGGAAACCCCCCAAACCCGCAGGTAAAGAGAAACCGGACCCCCAACCCCGCAAAGGGCAGAAAAGAGACCGGGCCCCCAACCCGCAGAATAGAAGAGACCCCCCCCAAAACCCCGCAGGACCGGAGAGGGCCGGGCCCAAACCCTGCCCGGACAAAAGAGAAAAACCGGACCCCCCCAACCCTGCAGATAGAGAAGACCGGACCCCCCCAAAAAACCCCAGGATAGGGGAGAAACCGGACCCCCCCAAACCCCGCAGGATAGACAGAAACCCGGGCCCCCAAACCCCGCAGGGCAGAGGAGACCACCCCCAACCCTGCAGGATAAGAGAGACCGGACCCCCAACCCTGCAGGACCCGAGAGAGACCGGGCCCCCCCAAACCCCGCAGGACAGAGAGGGACGGGCCCCCAACCCTGCAGGACAGAGGGAGAAGCCGGACCCCCAACCCAGCAGGACAGACGGAGAAGCCGGACCCCCAACCCTGCAGGGCCGAGAAAAGACCCCGGGCCCCCCCAAAACCCGCAGGATAGAGGGAAAAAGCCGGGCCCCCCCAAAAAGCAGGATAAGAGACCGGCCCCCAACCCTGGGAACTATGGAGACCGGACCCCCCCCCCCTGCAGGACAGAGAGAGACCGGGCCCCCCCAAACCCCGCAGGACAGGGGAGAGACCAAACCCCAAACCCCGCAGGAAAAAAAGAGACCGGGGGCCCCCCCCCAAAACCCCGCCGGGCCGAGGGGAAGGGCCGGACCCCCAAAACCCGCAGGAACAGAGAAGACTGGGCCCCCAACCCTTTCAGGACAGAGGGGGACCGGACCCCCAACCCTCAGGAAAAAGAGGGGGAAGCCGACCCCCAACCCTGCAGGACCGAGGGGACCGGGCCCCCAACCCCCGGACCCAGAACCCCGGGCCCCCAAAAACCCGCAGGATAGAGAGACCGGGGGCCCCCCAAAACCCGGGAGGAAACCCAGAAAAGACCTGGGCCCCCCAAACCCGGCAGGGAAAAGGGGAGACCCCCCCCAACCCAGCAAGGGCCCAGAGAAAAAAAGGACCCCCAAAACCCCGCAGGGTAAAACAGAGACCCGGGCCCCCAACCCTTCAGGACAGAGGGGAAAACCGGACCCCCCAACCCTGCAGGACAAGGGAGAAAACCCCGGGCCCTTTAACCCCGCAGGAAAAGAAGAAAACCGGGGCCCCCAACCCCGGGAGACCGAGAGAACCCCGGCCCCCAACCCTGCAGGGGCAAAGGGAGAAACCGGGCCCCAAACCCCGCAGGACAGAGGGGGCCCGGCCCCCAACCCTGCAGGGCAGAGGGGAGACCGGGGCCCCCCAAACCCCGCAAAGGAAAAGGGGAAAAACCGGACCCCCAAAACCCGCAAAGGACAGAGAGAGACCGACCCCCCCCAAACCCCGCAGATAAAAGAGACCCCGGGCCCCCCCCAAACCCCGCTGGACAGAGAAAACCGGACCCCCAAACCCCGCAGGACAAGGGAGACCGGGCCCCCCCAAACCCCAGGACAGAGGGAGACCGGAAACCCCCCCCAAAAAATCAGGAAAAGAGAAGACCGGGCCCCCCAAACCCCGCAGGATTTGGAGGGGAAACCGGGCCCCCCCAACCCTGCAGGGCAGAGGGGAGAACCGGGCCCCCCAAAACCCTTTAAAAAGGGAAAGCCGGAAACCCTTTAACCCTTCCAGGGCAGAGGGGGAAGTCGGACCCCCAACCCTGCAAAGGGGCAGGAAAAGGGGGGAAACCGGACCCCCCCCAACCCCCCAGGACAAAAGAGACCCGGGCCCCCAACCCTGCAGGACAGAGGGAGAAGCCGGACCCCCAACCCTGCAGGACAGAGGGAGAAGCCGGACCCCCAACCCAGCAGGACATAGAGACCGACCCCCAACCCTGCAAAAATAGAGGGAGAAAACCGGACCCCCCCCCACTGCAGGAAAAGAGAGACCGGACCCCCAACCCCCCGCAAAGGGCAGAAAGGAAAACCGGACCCCCAACCCTGCAGGACAGAGAGAGACCGGGCCCCCAAAACCCCGCAGGACAGAAAAAAGACCGACCCCCAACCCGAAAAATAGAAAGGGAAAACCGGGCCCCCAACCCCGCAGGAAAGAGAGAGAAACCGGACCCCCAACCCTGCAGGACCAGGGGGGACCGGGCCCCAAACCCGGGAGGATAAGGGGGAAGGCCGGGCCCTCAACCCCGCAGGGTAGAAAAAGACCGGGCCCCCAAACCCCCGCAGGGCAAAGAAAAAACCGGACCCCCCCAACCCTGGGAGGGCAGAGGGGAAGCCGGACCCCCAACCTTTCAGGATAAGAGAACCGGGCCCCCAACCCTGCAAGGCCGAGAGAGACCGGACCCCCCCAACCCCCGCAGGATAGAGGGGCGGGAAAAAAAACCCGGACCCCCAACCCCGCAGGGGCAGAGAGAGACCGGAACCCCCCAACCCCTGCTGGAAAAGGGGAGAGAAACCCACCCCCAACCCCGCAGGGACAGAAGAGAACCGGGCCCCCCAAACCCCCCAGGTGAGAGAGACCGGGAACCCCCCAAACCCCGCCCGGACAGAGGGGGGAAACCCGGAAACCCCCCCCCTGCAGGGTAGAGAAGACCGGGCCCCCAACCCTGCAGGAAAAGGGAGAAGCCGGAACCCCCGAACCCTGCGGACAACAGAGACCCCGGAAACCCCCAAAACTGCAGGGGGCAGGGGAAAACCGGACCCCCAACCCTGCAGGAAAAGAGGGGGAAACCGGACCCCGAACCCCCGCCGGAAGACAAAACCGGGCCCCCAAAACTGCGGAAAGAGAGACCGGGGCCCCCAACCCTGGGAGGAAAAGAGGGAGAACCCCGGGCCCCCAACCCTGCAAAGGGCAAGAGAGACCGGACCCCCCCAAACCCCGCAGGGCAGAGAGACCGACCCCCAACCCCCGCAGGAACAGAGAGAAACCGGGCCCCCCCCCCTGCAGGACAAGAGAGACCGGGCCCCCCAAAACCCCGCGGACAGAGGGGGAAACCGGGCCCCCCCCCAAACCCCGCCCGGACAAAAAGAAGAAGCCGGGAAAACCCCCAACCCTTTTTGGATAAGAAAAGACCCCGGGCCCCCAACCCTGCAGGGCAGGGGGGAAGCCGGAACCCCCCCAAACCTGCAGGCGAGGGGAGACCGACCCCCAACCCTGCAGGACAGAGAACCGGGACCCCCCAAAACCCGCAAATAAGGGGGGGAAAACCGGACCCCCCAACCCCCGCAGGACCGAGAAGGGGACCGGACCCCCAACCCTGCAGACAGAGAGAGAAACCCACCCCCAACCCCGCAGGGGCAGAGAACCGGACCCCAAACCCTGCGGACAAGGCGAAGCCGGAAACCCCCCAAACCCCGCAGGACAGAGAGAGACCGGACCCCCAACCCTGCAGGACAGAGGGAGAAGCCGGCCCCCCAACCCGCAGGCCCGAGGGAGAACCGGACCCCCAACCCTGGGAGGGGCAGAGGGAGAAGCCGGGCCCCCAAAAACCCGCAGGGCAGAGAAGGGCCGGAAACCCCCCCCCCTTGCAATAGAGAAGACCGGACCCCCCAACCCTGCAGGACGAGGGGGAACCGGGGCCCCCAACCTTGCAGGATAGAGAGGGACCGGACCCCCAACCCTGCAGGACAGAGAGAGACCGGACCCCCCCCAAACCCCGCAGGATTTGGGGGGGCGAAGCCGGACCCCCCCCCTGCAGGACCCAAAAAAAACCGGACCCCCCCAACCCCCGCAGGAAAAGAGGGAGAACCGGACCCCCAAAACCCCCAGGCAAAGACCGGACCCCCAAACCCGCAGGATAGTAAGAGACCGGGGCCCCCAAAACCCCGGGAGGGTATAAAGGGGGACCCCACCCCCAACCCTGCAGGATAAGAGAGAACCGGAACCCCCCCCAACCCGCAGGGAAAAAGAGAGAACCCGGGCCCCCAAAAAACCCCGCCGGGTAGGGGAGAGACCGAACCCCCAAAACCCGCAGGACAGAGAGAACCCCCCCGGGCCCCCAACCCTTTCAAGACAGAGAGAGACCGGACCCCCCCAAAAACCCCCGGACCGAGAGAACCGGAAAAACCCCCAAACCCTGCAGGACCGAGAAGAACCGACCCCCCAAACCCCGCCCGGACAGAGAGAGACCCGAACCCCCAACCCTGCAGGACCGAGAGAAACCCGGGAACCCCCCCCAAACCCCGCAAAGGATAGAGGGAGACCGAACCCCCCCCAAACCCCGCAGGATAAGAGAGCCGGCCCCCCCAAACCCCCGCAGGACAGAGAGAGACCGGAAAAACCCCAACCCAAACCCCGCAGGGCAGAGAGAGACCTGTTTCCCCCAACCCCGCAGGAACCCGAGAGAGACCCGGACCCCCAACCCGGGAGGACAGAGAGAGAACCCGGGCCCCCAACCCGGGAGGACAGAGAGACCGGAACCCCCAACCCACCCGGAAAGAGAGAGACCGGACCCCCAAACCCCGCAGGGCAGAGAGAGACCGGAAACCCCCCAAACCCTGCAGGGCAAAGAGAGAACCGAACCCCCCAACCCCCGCAAAGGGCAAAAGAGACCGGGCCCCCCCAACCCCGCAGGGGAGAGGGAAAACCGGAAAACCCCCAAAAAATGCAAAGGAAAAGAAGAGAACCGGACCCCCCAAAACCCCGAGGAACCCCAGACCGGGCCCCCCCAACCCTGGGAGGACAAAGAGAGAAACCCGGGGCCCCCAAACCCCGCCCGGACAGAGAAAAGAAACCCCCCCCCCCAAACCCCCGCAGGACAGAGAGAGGGCCGAACCCCCCCAACCCCTGGGCCAAAAACCCAAAGAGGGGGACCCCCGGGAAACCCCCCCCCAAAACCCTTGGGCCCCCAAAAGGGTAGAGGGAGACCGGGCCCCCCCCAAAAATGCAGGGTAGAGAGAGACCCGGGCCCCCCAACCCCCCGCAGGAAAAGGAAAAGAAAAGGGCCCCCAAACCCCCCCAGGATAAAAAAAAACCCCGGAAACCCCCAACCCTGCAGGACCGAGAGAGACCGGACCCCCACCCCTGCAGGATAGAGAGACCGGACCCCCAACCCTGCAGGACAGAGAGAGACCGGACCCCCAACCCTGCAGGACAGAGAGAGACCGGACCCCCAACCCTGCAGGACCGAGAGAGACCGGACCCCCAACCCTGCAGGACAGAGAGAGACCGGACCCCCAAGCCCGCAGGATAGGGGGAGAAGCCGCCCTAGTCACACTGTACTGTCCGCCATCCTCTGCAGGTATGAGGTGAGGGGACACACCTGGCTGGCTACACTATAGTAATTCTATGAACCCCACATTATGTACTGTTCGTCTGCCCGGCCTCAGGCACCATTGACAGCAGAGAAATGTGTCCATCAGAACCGCAGCACGGAGCGGCCAATACCCCAAATGTAAGAGTGACTCACCTGAGGGCAGACACTGAGCGCCCCCCGGCTTCACCAGCTCCACGTTACTGGCTATCACCTTGCACAGGCGGCAGAGATTGCCGATTTCTTTAAAGAGGTCAAACTTGTCGTCGTAGATCACCCTGCCCTTCAAAAAGAGACAAGAACAGAGCAGCAGAAAGATGAGAGGCGGGCAACAAACTCTGACAACATCCAAATGCACTGAGCTCCCCCTAGTGGTGGCCACAGAATGCCAGAATTATAACCTCTGTCAGGGTAAGTCTCCTGCTCGGGTTCGGACTCCTCTCGGTAGAAGAATTCCCGGGGGTTTAATCTCTATCGTCTCCCGACACAGAGGATTGTAGAAGAACAACACAGGACGGAGCTCTGTGCAATGAGCAATGCAACTCCTAACCTAACACAAGGCTCCCCTAACTGAAATAAAATTCCAAACCCCTAAAGCCCCAGAGCTCCCCCAGTGCACCCTGAAAACCAGGGCATCCCCTAAACACCAGAGCTCCCCCGTACACCCTAAAAACCAGAGCATCCCCTAAACACCAGAGCTCCCCCGTACACCCTGAAAACCAGAGCAACCCCTAAAGACCAGAGCTCCCCCGTACACCCTGAAAACCAGAGAGACCCCTAAACACCAGAGCTCCCCAAAACACCAGAAACCCCGACAACCCCTAAAGACCAGAGCTCCTCCGTACATCCTGAAAACCAGAGCCCCCAAAAACCCCAGAGGTCCCCCCGTACACCCTATAGACCAGAGCTCCCCCTATAGACCAGAGCAACCCCTAAAGACCAGAGCTCCCCCGTACACCCTGAAAAACCAGAGCAACCAGAGCTCCCTCGTACACCCTGAAAACCAGAGCAACCCCTAAAGACCAGAGCTCCCCCGTACACCCTGAAAACCAGAGCTTCCCTAACACCCCCTGAAAACCAGAGCTTCCCCTAAACACCAGAGCTCCCCCGTACACCTGAAAACCAGAGCTTCCCCTAAAGACCAGAGCTCCCCCGTACACCCTGAAAACCAGAGCTCCCCCTAAACACCAGAGCTCCCCCGTACACCCTATAGACCAGAGCTCCCCCTATAGACCAGAGCTCCCCCTATAGACCAACCCCTAAAACCAGAATCTAAGGTGATGGGGCCCTGCAACCCTATAAGGACCAGGCTCTCCCCGACACATGATTGCCGAGAGCTCCCCCTAAAACCAAAGCACCTGGCCCTGTCCACCAGAACCACGAGGCTTCCCGACACCCTGAAAACCAGAGCTCCCCCTAAACACCAGAGGTCCCCCCCCGTACACCCTATAGACCAGAGCCCCCCCTTTGACCAGGCCCCCCCAAACACCAGAGCTCCCTCTAACCCTAAAACCTAGAGCACCCCTAAAGACCAGAGCTCCCCCTACACACAAAAACCAGAGTTTCCCCAAACCCCAGACTCCCCCCGTACCCCATAGCCCAAGCCCCCCTACCCCCATAGACCAAGCTCCCCCCATAGCCAGAGTCCCCTATAGACCGGGCCCCCCCCTCTACAGGTGATGGTGTTCTCCTGTCTGTAAGGCCAGGGGGCATTTGAGGCCCGGGTTTCCACCATTTCCCCCGAGCAAAAATTTTTCCCGGGGTCCGTGTCCGATTGACTCCTCGAATTCCAAAGACTACAAACACCATGGCGCCGGTGTCCACCAGAGGGCGCACCGCAGGCTTCCCGCACGCCGCGTTCACACAGGGGTTGAAATTCAACGTTGGAGACAATTTCTTTGGAGCAACTAAAACGAGAGAAAAACTAGACCTGATCCGGGTACATGTGGACGGCCATGTGGGTGTTCCCGCCTCTTATGTAGACCTGGGCTCAGGGTACCATGTTTGGTGATCCTCACAGGGGTGCCCTCTTATGTACTGATCCGGGTACATGTGGGCGTCATGTGGGGTTCCCCGCCTCTTATGTACTGATCCGGGTACATGTGACGGCCATGTAGGGTGTTCCCCGCCTCTTATGTACTGATCCGGGTACATGTGGACGGTCCATGTGGGTGTCCCCGCCTCTTATGTACTGATCCGGGTACATTGGACGGTCATGTGGGTGTTCCCGCCTCTTATGTACTGATCCGGGTACATGTGGACGGTCATGTGGGTGTTCCCGCCTCTTATGTACTGATCCGGGTACATGTGGACGGTCATGTGGGTGTTCCCGCCTCTTATGTACTGATCCGGGTACATGTGGGTGTCCCCAGCTTTATGTACTGATCCGGGTACATGTGAGTCATGTGGCGCCGTACATCGGTCATGTGGGTGGTTTCCCGCCTCTTATGTACTGATCCGGGTACAGTGGGTGGACTGGTCATGTGACGGTTTTGGGTCCCCGCTCTTATGTACTGATCCGGGTACATGTGGGCGGCCATGTGGGTGTTCCGCCTCTTATGTACTGATCCGGGTACATGTGGGTGTTCCCGCCTCTTATGTACTGATCCGGGTACATGTGGACGGTCATGTGGGTGTTCCCGCCTCTTATGTACTGATCCGGGTACATGTGGGTGTTCCCGCCTCTTATGTACTGATCCGGGTACATGTGGACATCATGTGGGTGTTCCCGCCTCTTATGTACTGATCCGGGTACATGTGGACAGTCATGTGGGTGTTCCCGCCTCTTATGTACTGATACGGGTACTGTATCATGTGGGTGTTCCCCGCCTCTTATGTACTGATCCGGGGACATGTGGGGGTGTTCCCGCCTCTTATGTACTGATCGGTTGTGAACATGTGGGTGTTCCCCGCCTCTTATGTACTGATCCGGGTACATGTGACGGGCATGTGGGTGTTCCCCGCCTCTTATGTACTGATCCGGGTACATGTGGGTGTCCCCGCCTCTTATGTACTGATCCGGGTACATGTGGACGGTCATGTGGGTGTTCCCGCCTCTTATGTACTGATCCGGGTACATTTGGACGGTCATGTGGGTGTTCCCGCCTCTTATGTACTGATCCGGGTACATGTGGAGGGTCATGTGGGTGTTCCCGCCTCTTATGTACTGATCCGGGTACATGTGGGTGTTCCGCCTCTTATGTACTGATCGGCTGGGTCATGTGGGTGTTTCCCGCCTCTTATGTACTGATCCGGGTACATTGGTGGGCGACCGGTCATGTGGGTGTTCTTGCCTCTTATGTACTGATCCGGGTACATGTGGACAGTCATGTGGGTGTTCCCGCCTCTTATGTACTGATCCGGGTACATGTGGACAGCCATGTGGGCCTTCTTGCCTCTTATGTACTGATCTGGGTACATGTGGACGGGCATGTGGGTGTTCCCGCCTCTTATGTACTGATCGGGTACATGTGGGTTGTGGTGTCCGCCTCTTATGTACTGATCCGGGTACATGTGGACGGTCATGTGGGTGGCCCCGCCTCTTATGTACTGATCCGGGTACATGTGGACGGCCATGTGGGTGTTCCCGCCTCTTATGTACTGATCCGGGTACATGTGGGTGTCCCCGCCTCTTATGTACTGATCCGGGTACATGTGGACGGCCATGTGGGTGTTCCCGCCTCTTATGTACTGATCCGGGTACATGTGGACATCATGTGGGTGTTCCCGCCTCTTATGTACTGATCCGGGTACATGTGGGTGTCCCCGCCTCTTATGTACTGATCCGGGGACATGTGGACAGTCATGTGGGTGTTCCCGCCTCTTATGGACTGATCCGGGTACATGTAGACGGTCATGTGGGTGTTCCCCCCCTCTTATGTACTGATCCGGGTACATGTGGACGGTCATGTGGGTGTTCCCGCCTCTTATGTACTGATCCGGGTACATGTGGACGGTCATGTGGGTGTTCCCGCCTCTTATGTACTGATCCGGGTACATGTGGACGGTCCATGGGGTGTCCCGCCTCTTATGTACTGATCCGGGTACATGTGGACGGGTCAGTGGGTGTTCCCACCTCCCTTATGTACTGATCGGGTACATTTGGACGGTCCCGTGGGTGTTCCCACCTCTTATGTACTGATCCAGGGTACATTGGACGGCATGTGGGTGTTTCCCGCCTCTTATGTACTGATCCGGGTACATGTGGACGGTCATGTGGGTGTTCCCGCCTCTTATGTACTGATCCGGGTACATTTGGAGGGTCATGTGGGTGTTCCCACCTCTTATGTACTGATCCAGGTACATGTGGGCGGCCATGTGGGTGTTCCCGCCTCTTATGTACTGATCCGGGTACATGTGGACGGGCATGTGGGTGTTCCCGCCTCTTATGTACTGATCCGGGTACATGTGGGCGGTCATGTGGGTGTCCCCGCCTCTTATGTACTGATCCGGGTACATGTGGACGGTCATGTGGGTGTTCCCGCCTCTTATGTACTGATCCGGGTACATGTGGACTGTCATGTGGGTGTTCCCGCCTCTTATGTACTGATCCGGGTACATGTGGACGCATCTGTGGTGTTCCCGCCTCTTATGTACTGATCCGGGAAACATGTGGACAGTCATGTGGTTGTTCCCGCCTCTTATGTACTGATCCGGGTACATGTGGTCGGTCATGTGGGTGTTCCCGCCTCTTATGTACTGATCCGGGTTGTATCATGTGGGTGTTCCCGCCTCTTATGTACTGATCCGGGTACATTTGTGTGGTGTTCCCGCCTCTTATGTTTCTGATCCGGTACATTGGACAGTCATGTGGGTGTTTCCCCCTCTTATGTACTGATTCCGGGTACATGTGGACTGTCATGTGGGTGTTCCCGCCTCTTATGTACTGATCCGGGTACATGTGGACGGTCATGTAGGTGTTCCCGCCTCTTATGTACTGATCCGGGTACATTGGACGGCATGTGGGTGTCCCCGCCTCTTATGTACTGATCCGGGTACATGTGGGTCACGGACCTAATGTGGGTGTGGGCTCTGCCTCTTATGTACTGATCCGGGTACATGTGGACGGTCATGTGGGTGTTCCCGCGTCTTATGTACTGATCAGTGTACATGTGGTCGGCCATGTGGGTGTTCCCGCCTCTTATGTACTGATCCGGGTACATGTGGACGGCCATGTGGGTGTCCCCGCCTCTTATGTACTGAACCGGGAACATTTGGACAACATGGGGGTGTTGCCTCTTATGTACTGATCCGGGTACATGTGGACTGTCATGTGGGTGTTCCCGCCTCTTATGTACTGATCCGTGTACATGTGGACGGTCATGTAGGTGTTCCCGCCTCTTATGTACTGATCCGGGTACATTTGGAGGGTCATGTGGGTGTCCCCGCCTCTTATGTACTGATCCGGGTACATGTGGACGGTCATGTGGGCGTCCCCGCCTGTTATGTACTGATCCGGGTACATGTGGGCGGTCATGTGGGCGTTTGCCTCTTATGTACTGATCCGGTACATGTGGGGGTGTTCCCGCCTCTTATGTACTACGGGGCATTGGCGCAGGTGTTACATTGTCGGACTGTTCTCATGTGGGTGTTCCCGCCTCTTATGTACTGATCCGGGTACATGTGGAGGGTCATGTGGGGGTTCCCGCCCTCTTATGTACTGATCCGGGTACATGTGGACGGTATGTGGTGTTCGCCTTTTTCCGCCCCCTTCTTTATGTACTGATCCGGGTACATGTGGACGGTAATGTGGGTGTTCCCCCCCTCTTATGTACTGATCCGGGTACATGTGGACGGTCATGTGGGTGTTTCCGTCTCTTATGTACTGATCCGGGTACATGTGGACGGTCATGTGGGTGTTCCCGTCTCTTATGTACTGATCCGGGTACATGTGGACGGTCATGTGGGTGTTCTTGCCTCTTATGTACTGATCCGGGTACATGTGGGCCGTCAGGTGGGTGTTCTTGCCTCTTATGTACTGATCCGGGTACATTTGGAGGGTCATGTGGGCGTTCCCGCCTCTTATGTACTGATCCAGGTACATTTGGAGGGTCATGTGGGCGTTCCCGCCTCTTATGTATGATCTGGAATTCGCGGGTGCTTGCTTTTGTAGAGGGTCATTGGGGTGGGGTGTTCCCTCGCCTGTTATGTACTGATCCGGGTACATGTGGGCCGTCATGTGGGTGTTCTTGCCTCTTATGTACTGATCCAGGTACATTTGGAGGGTCATGTGGGTGTTCCCGCCTCTTATGTACTGATCCGGGTACATGTGGGCCGTCATGTGGGTGTTCTTGCCTCTTATGTACTGATCCGGGTACATTTGGAGGGTCATGTGGGCGTTCCCGCCTCTTATGTACTGATCCGGGTACATTTGGAGGGTCATGTGGGCGTTCTTGCCTCTTATGTACTGATCCTGGTACATTTGGAGGGTCATGTGGGCGTTCCCGCCTCTTATGTACTGATCCGGGTACATTTGGAGCGTCATGTGGGTGTCCCCGCCTGTTATGTACTGATCCGGGTACATGTGGGCGGTCATTGTGGGGGTGTCCTTGCCTTTATGTCACTGATCCAGGTTCATTTCCCTTATGTCGATGGGTACATGTGGGCGTCATGTGTGTTCCCGCCTCTTATGTACTGATCCGGGTACATGTGGGGAGTCATGTGGGTGTTCCGCCTCTTATGTACTGATCCGGGTACATTTGGAGGGTCATGTGGGTGTCCCCGCCTGTTATGTACTGATCCGGGTACATGTGGGCGGTCATGTGGGTGTTCCGCCTCTTATGTACTGATCCGGGTACATGTGGGCGGTCATGTGGGTGTTCTTGCCTCTTATGTACTGATCCGGGTACATGTGGGCGGTCATGTGGGTGTTCTTGCCTACTATGTTCCCGTGCAATATATCCCTGATCTACAGTGAGGTCTCGTGGTCACCTGAGATTACAAGCATCTAATGTTCCTGTCTGATACATCCCTCCGTGTACCGTGTCTCTGTGTCTGCGACCTCCCGGAGCTGTGTCTCTGTGACCTCCTGGAGCTGTGTCTCTGTGTCTGTGACCTCCCGGAGCTGTGTCTCTGTGATCTCCCGGAGCTGTGTCTCTGTGATCTCCCGGAGCTGTCTTGTTCTGTGACTCCCGGGCTTTGTCTCTGTGACCTCCCGGAGCCTGTGTCTCTGTGTCTCCCGGAGCCTCTGTCTCTGTGTCCTCCTCCCGGGTCTCTTGTGTCCTGTGACCTCCCGGAGCGGTCTCTGTGTCGTGACTCCTGGAGCTGTGTCTCTGTGACCTCCCGGAGCTGTGTCTCTGTGTCCTCCCGGAGCCGTGTCTCTGTGTCTGTGATCTCCTGGAGCTGTGTCTCTGTGTCCTCCCGGAGCGGTCTCTCTGTGTCTGCGACCTCCCGGAGCTGTGTCTCTGTGACCTCCCGGAGCCGTGTCTCTGTGTCCTCCCGGAGCTGTGTCTCTGTGTCTGCGACCTCCCGGAGCCGTGTCTCTGACCTCCCGGAGCCGTGTCTCTGACCTCCCGGAGCCGTGTCTCTGTGTCCCTCCCGGAGCCGTGTCTCTGTGTCTGTGACCTCCGGGGCGTCTTGTCTTGTCTGCGACCTCCCGGTGCCGTGTCTCTGTATCAGTGACCTCCCGGGGCCGTGTCTCTGTGTCTGTGACCTCCCGGGGCCGTGTCTCTGTGTCTGTGACCTCCCGGGGCCGTGTCTCTGTGTCTGTGACCTCCTGGAGCGGTGTCTCTGTGTCTGTGACCTCCCGGGGCTTTGTATCTGTGACCTCCCGGAGTTTGTGTTTCTTTTTTTCCCTCCCGGGAGCTGTGTTTTGGGGACCCTCCCGGGGCTTGTCTCGGGTTTCTTGTGACCTCCCCGGACTTTGTTCGAACCCGGGTGCCCTCCCGGAGTTTGTTTCTGTGCCCTGTGACCCCCCGGAGCGGGGGTTCCTGGTCCCCGGGGGGCGTAACGCTTTTTGGTCGGGCGACCCCCGGGGAGCTTGCTCTGTGATCCCCGGGGGACCTTTTGTCTTTTGTGATTCCCGGCGTTTTCACTGAACCTCCCGGTAAGTGTTTTTTCTTGTCCTCCCGGGCGGGGTTTCTCTGTCTCTTAAACCCCCGGAGCTGTGTCTCTGTCTCTGTGACCGCCCGGGCGTTCTTGTCTCTGTGACCTCCCGGAGCTTTGTCTTGTAAACCTCCGGACCAATCCCGGTTTTTGGGACCCCCCGGACCTTTTTTCTCCGAGTCTGGGGACCTCCCGGGAAACCCCGTGTCCCGAGTCGGGCGACCTCCCGGAGCCGTGTCTCTGCCCTCCCGGAGCCGTGTCTCGGGACCTCCCGGACCCCGTTTTTCTCAGAGCCCGGGGGCGCCCTTCCGGGCCGTTTCCGGCCCTGGGGGCCCTTTCCCCCGGACCGGGTGGTCTGCGACCCCCCGGACCCGTGTGTCTGCGACCCCCCCGGACCGGGGTCTCTGCGACCTCCCGGAAGCCGGGGCCCTCGGTGTCGCGACCCCCCGGGGAACCCGGGTTTCTCTGTGACCCCCCGGACCCGTGTCTCTGTATAAATTTTTTTGACTCCCGGGGCCCTTTTGTCTTGGTCGGGTGACTTTCCCGGAGCCGGTCTTGTTCTGTGACCTCAAGCCTTTTGTCCTGTTTGTGCCCCCCCCGGGGGCCCGTTTTCCTGTGTCTGTGACCTCCCGGGGCCGTGTCTCTGTATCAGTGACCTCCCGGAGCCGGACTTTTCCCCAAACCCCCGGAGGCCGGGTCTCTGCGCCCTTTCCCGGAAGCCCGGGGTCTCTGCCCCTCCCCGAGGCTATGACCTTGGTTTTTGGCGACCCTCCCGGTAAAAGTGTCTCTTTTGTTGCCCCTTTTCCCGGGGATGTGTCTCTGGGGACCCCCCGGGAGCTGGTCTTTTGGGCGACCTCCCGGACCCGTTCTCTGCGACCTCCCGGAAAAGTGCCCTCGGGCGACCCCCCCCAAACCCGGGTTTTCTCTGCGACCTCCCGGGCCGTGTCTTTTTGCGCCCTTTCCCGGACCCTTTGCCCCTCTGTGTCTGGCCCTCCCGGAGCCGTTTTCTCTGATCTGTGACCCCCGGGGCCTTTCCTGGTTACCCATGACCCCCCGGGGGGCCGTGTTCTGGGTCAGTGCCCTTTCCCGGGGCCCCGGGGTCCCCTTTGCCCCATGACCCCCCGGGGCCCGTGCCCTCGGGTTCAGTGACCCACCGGGGGCCGTGTCTCTGGGTCTTGACCCCCGGGGGGCCGGGTCTCTTTTTCCCCTGACCCCCGGGCCGTGTCTCTGTTTCTGTGACCTCCCGGGGCCGTGTCTCTGTTTCTGTGACCCCCCGGGGCGTGTCTCTTTTATCAGTGACCCCCCCGGGAGCCGTTCCTGTATCCGGGTGACCCCCCGGGGGGCCGTGTTCTGTATCGGGGATCCCGGGGCCGTGTCTTTTTGAAATCAGGACCTCCCGGGGGCCCGTGTCTCTGTAAAAGGGGCCGCCCGGGCCCGTTGTCTCTGTATCAGTGACCGCCCGGGGCCGTTCTCTGACAGGGGCCTAACCCGGGGCCGTGTCCTGTGTCTGGGGCCCCCTTTTGGGGGGCCCGTTCTCTTTATCTTTGCCTTCCCGGGACCGTTTTTTCCCCTGGTTTTTTGGTGACCCCCGGGGGGGGTTTTTATTTTTTTGTGCCCTTCCCCCCCCCGGGGGGCCGTTTTTTCCTCTGTTTTCTGTGCCCTTCCCGGGGGGGGGTTTTCCTGGGGGGTTTCTGTGACCCCCGGGGGGCCGTGTTCTTTTGGATTTTTTCTGCTTCCCGGGGCCTTGTCTCTTTTCTGTGCCCTCCCGGGGGGGTTTTTTCTCTGTTTTCTTTTGGACCCCCCCGGGGAGGCCGTTTTTCCTCTGTGTCTGTGACCCCCCCGGAGCCGTTTTCCTTTTTTGGGGGTCTTTTGGCCCTTCCCGGGGCCGGTTTTTTTTTGTTTTTTCCTGGGGGCCCTTTCCCCGGGGGGGCCCGGGGGTTTTTTTCGGTTGTTGGTGGGGCCTTTCCCGGGGTTGGGCCGGGGTTATTTCTCTTTTTTTTGTTTTTTTTAAACCCCCCCGGGGCCCCCGGGGTTTTTTTTTCTGTTTTTCTTGGGGACCCCCCCCGGGGGGGGGTTTTTTTGGTTCCTTTTTTTGGGTTTTCTGGGGAACCCTCCCCGGGGCCGGGGTTCTCTGTGCCCTGTGACCCCCCGGGAAAGCCGGTCTTTGGGGTCGGGGTTTGGGACCTCCCGAACCCGGGGGTCTCTGTGTCTTTTAACTTCCGGGGCCCCCGGTGTCCCCTTTGTCGGGTTAAACCCTTTGAGGTGAAAATAAATTTTGGTTTTTTTCCCTTAAGGGTTTAAAATCCCTTCTAGTTTTTTTTTTGGATGGGTGACACTAAGGGTTTGTTCATCAGGGGGCTTTAATGGGTTTCCAAAAACTTTAACGGGGCAAAAAAACCCCCCCCGGTCTTTAAAGGCCCCCCGTTTTTACATTGAAGAATCCCCCTCCAAAAAACGCAGATGCGGGTTTGGGGGTTAAAAACACGACCCAAAACAGCTTTCTAAAAAAAAAATTTTTTAACGGGGTTTTTTAAAAACACCCCCTTTAAAAGGGGGGGGGTAAAAATCCGGATGGCCATGACCTAAAGCCCAAAACCCCCTCCAAAACCGGGTTGGAGGTCGCAATCCCTTTAACAAAAACCGGGGAAATTTTTGGGAAATTTTCCCAAAAAAAAGGGGGATCTTCCCACCCCCCAATACAAAAAATTGGTGGACCCTTTCCCAGGTCCCTACAAGAAGTTTTTTAAAGCCCCGGGCCCCCGGGCCCCTGTAATTGGTGTAGAATACCCCAAAATTTACGGGGGGATTGAGGCCCCGGGTTGGGGGGGACCCCCAAAGGGGTGGGGAAACCCCACCTCTCTCAGGGGGGGACATGGGAAGGGGGGCCCTGGGTTTTTGTTTACAGGGGGACCCTTTGGGGCCCCGGGAAAGGGGGGGGGGCGGGAGGCGCACACTTTGCCGTTGAGGGTTGGGGTTTTTTATGCAAAAAGTAAAATTAAAGTTTTCTGTGAAAAAAAGGGAAAAAAACCCCAAACCCAAGTAAAACCCATTAAAAAAAAAATACAAGGGACCCCATTTTATAAAAAAAAACTAAGAAAGGAAGTGATTGTGGCCCCAGAAAAATATGATTCCCACCCTCGGGGGAGGAAAATACAGGATGTAAATCAGGGATCTTTTAAAAGGATAAGAAAAGTCATGTTTTTCAGTGACTGCCCCACAGAATAGTGGGCCCCGGGCTCGGGGGGTTAATACGGGATGTAACTCGGGGAACCCATTTAACAGGATAATTTAATGTATGTCAGGGGACGGGCACCAGCAAAAGGGGAGGGGCGGGTTGGGGTTTTTTAATAATACGGGGATTTTTTTAACTAGGTTTCGTACAGGATATTAAGGGTTAGGGGCCAGGGGGTGCACCAGCAGAAAGTAAAGGGCAGCTCTGGGGGTTTTAAATACGGGATTTTAACCCCGGGGTTTTCCAGTAAGGTTTAATTTAATGTTTTTTTGGGGAACAGTGACCCCCCAGAAAAATTTAGGGGAGTGCAGGTTTCCTTTTCAGGGGGGCACCCCAATCAGTTGTGGGGGTTTGTCCTGAAGGGGGGGGTCTGTTGGGGGCGGGCTGCTTTTTTTGCTGGCTGTGGTGTTTTTTTTCCTCCGGGCCGGGGGCATCTGCTCCTTCCCCCCATTTTATGGATTAGGGGGAGTGAGTTTTTTGGGCCCAGGGAGGGGGGAAAAATTCCGCCCCCTTTTCCTCCTGTCTTCAAGGGGCCGGGGGGGGGAAGGGAAAGAACCCGGGGGTTTTTTGGCCTACATGGGGGGGGAACTCGGTGGGGGAAAAGGAAGACCCGGGACAGGGGGGGCCGGGGCAGCAATTTTGGCTTCTCCCCACCCCTGATTTTGGGAAGGGTAATTTTTTTTAAAAGGGGGCAAGGTTTCCCCCCAGCAAGAAAAACCTGTCTCCCGGGGAAAAGTCGGGTGATTTGGGGCCCCTTCCCGGGGGCCCCGGGGGGGAAAAAAGGCCGGGTTGTTTTCACGGGGGTTAAGGAGGCCGGATTTTGGAGGGAGGTGGGGCACGGGAGGGGCCCCCCGGGTTTTGGTTTGGGGGTTTTTTTCCCAACCGTATTTTTTCCGGGGGTTGGGTGAGGGGTTTTCACCTCCGTAAAGTTGGGACGCCGAAAGGGACCCTAGGGGTTTGGGGGCCACCGGGGAGGAGTGCGCAGTGTGGGGGCCCCCAGCTTGGGGGGGCCCCCCAAAAGAAAGAAGAAGGGGCTGCAAACCCCAAGTAAAAAGCCCCCAGTCGGACATATATGAACTGGAAAATTTTCCCAAAAAATTTGAAAAAATTTTTTTGGCCCCCTTTTTCCAAAAAGGTTTTTAAAATTTTTTAAAAAATTGAGGAAACCTTCCCCCCCCGGGAGAAAATGCCAAAAGGAAGGGGAAAAATTTTTTTCCCTGGCCCCCTTTTGGCGCGGGCCAGGGGGGGGGGGAAAGGGAACCCTGCAAGTGGGGGATTTGGGACAGGGGATTTAAGGGAGGAAGGGGACCCCCGGGGATCCCAACCGGGGGGCCGTGCCCGGAGGCGCCGTACAGTGGGCCCCCCGCACAGCGGGCCCACCCGAGGGTAACCAGGGCCGGCACCGGCGGTTTGGGGGGGATGGGGCCAAACCCCGGCACCCCGGGGAGGGGCCCCCTGATGGCCCCCCCCCAAAAAAATCCGCTCCTGGTGGTCCCGGGTGCTTTTTTAGGACTAGTGCTTTGGGATGAGATACCGGGGGAGGCCCCCGGGGGGGCGTAAAAAAAAGGGCTAAAAAGGGACCAACCCACCAGGAGCATTTTAAAAATTCGTGTATACCCCCCCGGGGGGGGACCCCTGGGTAAAGCCGGCGGGGGCCCCACTTTTTGGGCCCCCCGCTTCTCATCCCCACCCCGTGTCCTGCAGGGGTTCCTGGTGCGGGGAGGGCGGGGAAAAGAGGAAACCCAACATGGCGGGGAGCTCTGTTTTCTTTTTAACATTTACGGGAGGGAAAGGGGCCCGGTACCGGCTGAAAGACCGGGTTTTACGAAAGGGGGTAAGGGGGAAAGTGGGGGGAAAGGTTTTTTGGTCGGGGAAAATTTCCCCCCCCCCCAAACGGGGGGGGGAGGGGGGGGGGCGCCGGGTTTTGGGGGGCCCCCCGGGAAAAGGCCCTTTTTGGCTCCAACTCCCCTGATAAACGTGGCCCTTTGGGGGAAAGGCAGATGGGGGAAAAGGGGGGCCCCACTTTTGGTTTTGGAGGTTTTTTGGGGCCCCCAAAAAAAGGGGGACATTGGGACTTAAAACCCTTCTGTTTTTGTTTTGGTTGGTGCGGGGGCCAAAAGGGAGTGGGCCGGGGAAAAGGGAATTAGGGGGGGGTTTTCAGGCCCCGGATCACCGGGGCCCAAAAAGGGGTTTACCGATGAAGCGGGGGAAAAAGGGCAGGGGGGGGGGTGGCCCCCAAAAACGGGAAACAGAGGCTGTTTTGCCCGTCCATAAGGGGTTTTGGCGGCCTTTTTCCTGGGGGGGTCCCCTCTGGCCCCGGGCCCCCAGGGAGGGTGAAGAAAACCCACCATTATGGTTGCACCCAATTCCCCGGCCCCCGGGCCCAGTAGGGATGGGGGAATGAATGGGGGGGAAAAAGGGGGGGAGGGGGTGGAGTGGGAAACGTTTTTTTTGATGTTTGGGGGCCCTTGGATGGTGGTTTTGGAGGGGTTGGGTGGGGAAGGAAGGGGGGAAACGATATGTACAAAATAAAGGGGTTTGGATCTATGGAGGTGGGGGGGTGGGGGGGGGTCATCGGGGATGTGTGGGGGGGGGGGGGCCGGGCCCCGG
The DNA here is from genome assembly GCA_025379985.1 of Phyllomedusa bahiana. Taxonomy (NCBI): domain Eukaryota; kingdom Metazoa; phylum Chordata; class Amphibia; order Anura; family Hylidae; genus Phyllomedusa; species Phyllomedusa bahiana. The sequence continues at coordinate 66,144 of JAODAL010019032.1, forward strand.
GGTTCCCCCCCCCCGGGCTGGTGAAAACCCCTTTTTAACCATTATCCCCTTTTGTCGGGGCTGGGGGATGGGGGCCCCCTCCGGGCCCTTGGGGTTGGGGACGGCTCCTTTTGCAACGACGTTTTTTGGAGGTTTCCAAAAAGGAGGGGTGGGGAAAATGGGTTTTTCAATGTAGAGGGAAAGGGGGTTTTGATCTATCCTTCGGGAAATAGAGGGCTTTGGCCTTTTCACCCCCTTCCGGGGACAAAGGGGCGGGCAAACCAGGGGGGTTCCTCCCCAAACCCCCGGTGCATTGTATTCTTCTTGGGAAATTAGTCCCTTTTTAAAGGGGGGGTTTTGGGGGAAAAAATGATACATGTCCCCTTAGGGAAAAGGGGTGGTTGAGCTCCTGCAAAAGGGAGGGGCTTAAACCCCCAAACGGGACATTTATGCCTTTTTTAAAATTTCCCTTTTTGGGCCCCCCCCTGGATTTATGTTAAAGCTTTGTTTCGGCCGGGGGAAGGGCCTTAAAGCTCTTCGGGTTTCAAAAACCATGTTTTTTGGGCAAAGGACGACCCGGGTGGGCAAACCCTTTCCTGCCCCAAGGGGGGTTTCTCGTCAAAATTTTAACTTTAAATTGGGTGACCGTTCTAACTGGGAAAAGAGTCACTCTCTTGTATTGAAAATATGACTTTGGTTTGGCCAAATACGGGGGGGGTTTGGGCGCCCCCTCAAAAGAACAGGGGACGAATTTGGCATCTGGTCGGGGCTTGGCCCTTTTAATGGTCAAGCCCCGGGTTTGGGAATACGGTTACCCAAAAACCATCTGCTACCTTTCCCCCGGAAAAGGGATCGAAATCCAGATTTTTTACCAGGGTCAGCCGAAGCTTGTCACAGATGCGGCAGCCCCAGAAATTTAAAAGTCCCAGTGCCCCGGCAAAAGGGCACATTGTTGGGGCCCTTGGGTCCCCCTTGCGCGCCCTGTGCACGATTCGTTGTCACTTAGTAAAAAAAATTAAAGGACACCCTTTTTCCGCCCGCTGCCCCACTTTCCCTTTTGCCAATGCGCAATCCCCCGGGGGGGGAGAAAGCCTAAAGGCTGATTTGCTTTTTGGGGGGGAGACTGGCAGGGGTGAAGGATTTGGGGGGGGCCCCGGGTGGGGAAAAGGGGAAAGCAGAAAAACGCCTGAAAAAACAAAGGCGCCCAGGAAAAGCGCCAAAGAGAGGGGAGATGGGCAATTTCTCGGGGACCTCAGGAAAACCTGGGGAATCGGGGGGGGACTTGACCCTCCCCCTTAGGCTGATGCAAACCCGCTGAGGCCCCAAAGGATAGTAAACCCTGAACGGGGTTTTAACCCTGGGGGCCCCCAAAAAAGGGAAGGTCCCCGTCCCCTCAAAACCCCCCCTTGGTCCTAGCAGGGATGGGAAAGAGGAAGATGGCAAGAGGGGAAGGGGGAAAAAAGAAAGGGATGAAAAGTTTTTTTTCCCCCCACCCACCAAAACCCAAAAGGGGAAGGTACAACCGCCCCCCCCTCTGGTTGTCTCCTCAAAACCGGTTTCCTTGCCCCCCGGGGACATCCCCCCCTTTCATGGGGAAAGGAGGGGGGGGGGGAGGTGGGGTTCCGGAAGCTGTGGTGACATCAGGGCCTACAGGGGGCGCCGAGCCCCCTCCCGCTGGGGAAAACATTTTCCTCAGGGGGGGGGACGGGCCCTGAACCAAAGGGGAAACAAGGACGGAGGGGATAGGGAACAATCTTTTTCCCTTTAAAAAAAGGGACAAAAATCGTCTTTTGTGGAAAAGGGGGCAGGGGGCGGGGGGGAAAAAGGGAAAGCCGTCTAATTCGGTCCCCCAAAGGATGGCGACGCCCCCACTCCGCTGACGCGGCATCCTTTAAACGTTGCCAGCATTAAGTCAAAATACGGCTGGGTTTTGCGGGGGTTTGTTTTTTTCCCGGCCGATTAGACACAGACATTATTTTTTTGCAGGAGACCGGGCCTGCCGGTTTCAGGGGGCAGTGTTTTGGGGCCTAAAAGGGAGTGGGCGCCGGGGGACCCTCCTACGGCTCTTGCCCACCCCGGGAGCCGTATAGCGGAGGGGCCGTACTTTTTACAGCAACGGTACAATCCCAAAGGGGGTGATTAAAATTAGAAAAAGGGGAGGTGCCTGAAACTTTAGATGTCCTCATGAAGGGACAGGAACTTCGTCTAGTTTTAAAATCCCATGGTCCCCCGTCCAAGTGGGACCGAAAGTGTCTCCCTTTTTGAGGTCAAGCCCCATCTTTTTACAAGTCCGGGAGGTGGGCTTTGGAGGGGACTTCAAATGTAAAGAGGCCCCAGGACAGGGGAGGGGTTCCCGAAAACAAGGGTTTACTTATGACAGGGTCGCGTTGAAAAGCAAGCTAGTTTAGGCTTTGCCCCGGTGGATGTCCACATCCGGCACACCCCCGGCCACGCGGGGTTTTACCCATTTTAGGGGTTTGTGTAGGTCTAGGGTTGCCCGGTTTTTTTTTGAAAAGGGGGAAGCCCCTCTCTTCAGCGGGGTTGCTGTTTTAGGTGGAGTTCTCCCCAAACCCCTGGTTTTAAATTTTTTTTTCTCTGAATGTTCAGAGACCCCCCCGTATTTGGGGGGGGGTAAATGGAGGCCCCCAATTCGTCTTCTTTTGGAAAAAAGCGGAGATCAGACCCGTCCTTTGAGGATTTTTTTCAGAGCCAGGTCCATTGATGGGTCCCCGTTCAGTAGTAAGGCTGAGTGGTGGGAGATGTTCAAAAAAAAAGGGTTTTCCAAGTTTTTTTTTTTTTTTTCCCCAGCTTCGGGCCCCAGAGCCTGGCAGGGATCCCTGTAACCCCGGGTTGAGGAGGAAACTCGAACGTCTTTTCTCGAATGGGGGGAGGGCCCCGAGGAGATCCCCCAGAGTGAAGTCCCTTTCTCATGAGGGTCCCGTAGATGACAAGCATCTTTGGTTTTTGAGAGGGATTTTGGGGAAATACTGCTTTGCCCCCGGGGGTCCTTACAAAAAAATGCAAAATGTAGTGAATATAAAATTGTTCTGGATTGATTGGGTAGTAAGGGGTCCCCCGAGAAAGGGCCCAGATCAGGGGTCCTGGAGGTCGTCAGAAAACCCCCTACTCAAAAACCATGGGGAGGAAAGGGGTCTTGATCGGGGGTTGGATGTCGGGTTTCCTGGGTGAAACTGTTCCGAAAACCAGTAGACCCCTTCTTGAAGTTTTTACAGAAAAGATCAGAGAAAAGGAAATCAGCCTGGGGATTGAGGGGGTCGCTCCCAAAAATCGCCCGGACCCGATGGTTTAACAAACGGGGTTTTATAAGACCTTTTTAAAGGCCCTTGGGCCCCCTCTTGAAAGAAAGGGAAAAAATGAGGTCTCCCCCGCAGACTTCTGCCCAAAGTCCCAAAGAGGGAAATCAGCTTTTGGTTCTGTTTAAAGGGGGAAAAAATCCCTCCCCCCATTTAGAAATTGGCGTTTCCCCTTTCGCTGCTTTTAATGTGGACAGAAAAAATTTTTGGCAAAAGGGGGGTTTTAATCGGTTGGTGAAGTTTGACCCCACTCCTTTCAGGGCCCCGCATGCTCTGTTTCCCGGTCCCCAAATACGTTTAGGGGGCGTGGGTCAGTGTCCCGGGAAGCTGTGGAGCAGGGCAGGGCGGGGGAAATGGGGAAGGGTACCTGCTGTCCTTTGGGTCAGGGGAAAAAACGTTTATCAAGGGTTTTCCATTTAGTACCTCTGGGCCGTCCTCCCGGGGATAAAGGGCCCGCCGGGGGGGTTTGTTTTAAATTTTGGGTTTAAACCCTTTTACGCAGGGGGAGAGATTTTCCCCCCTTTTTTAACGGGGTTTGGGTTGGCCGCCCTTTTGAGGTGGGGTTTGGGGTTCGCCCGGGTTGTCCCCCTGAGCCCGCTACTGTTTTGTGTTTTTCGACGATTTCCTTTTCCCTTTTGGGGGAGGGGTGTGGGCCGGGGGGCGGGGGCGGGGTGGACCGGGGGGGCTCCCCGGAAGGGGCCCCTTGAGGGGGGGTGGCTTATGCCCGAAAGACGTAACCATCTTCGTGTCCCCCGCTAGGGGGGGCTGGTGGGGATTGGGTGCTGTCAGAGGGGAGAAGGGGTACCAAATCATCTGGGTCCAAGATCAACTGGAAAAGTGTGAGAGTCTCTGGTGGGGGAGGAATCCCGAAATTTTTATCTCCCCCCCACACCCCTTTCCCGAGGCCCCGGAGTCGGCAAAAGTTTTTCGGCTTGAAAATTTGGGCCAAAGGGGATTTTTCCCCCCTCAAAACCCGGGAAAAAAGCAGGCTTAAAAATTGCCGCTCAGAAAAGGGGTTTGGGTAGTGGGGAAAGGGTTTTGGGCTTTAAACCCCCAGGGAAAAAGGGTTTAAAATCGTCAAAACCCTACCCGCTCCCTTTTCTGTTGTAAACTGGGCAGGTTTTTGTGCCTCTTGCCAAAACCTTTCGGACCCCGGGGCTACAGTCTGTTCTTCCAGATGTTAGGGGGGAAAAGGCTGGAAAACCCAGTCAAGAGGGAGGTTAAATTCCGTACGAGGAAGGGCTAGGAGGGTTGGGTTTTGGTCAACCCGTGGTTTCCTTTTTTTAACACCTTTTTAAAAATTTAACCTGCCCCCTCGGAAAAAAGAGGGCTCCCCCGTTTGGGTATTCTCCCGTGGGGATGGGTTTTTTGGCCTTTTTTCCAGGAATGGGAGACAAGGGCAATGAAGGACTTGGCCCCCCGCCTCAAGGGATCCCCCCACCTACGCTTTCCCCGGGTTTTGAAGGGTTCCCGCGCGGGGGGGTTGGGGTGTGGGAAAAACAGGACCCCAGTGAGGAAAATTTCCCTTGGGCAAAAGGTTCTGTTTTACCCATTTTCCAAAACCTCTTTCCCCCCAGGGACGCCCAAGCCGGGATTGGGGGTTGGGTTTTTCGACTTTTGAATTCAAACGGATCCCCCCCCGAAGTTTTTGGGGTTGGGTTGGCGCTTTCCCTTTCCAAAGGGAAGTTGTGGGGTAGGGCAATCTGAAGGGGTAGGAGGGTTGAGGACCGGGGGGGTCCTCGCGAGTAGTTCGGTGGCCTGCTGGAGAGCATGGGGCCACTTCTTGCTTTATTTCCCCCTTTTAAAACAGGGTTTTTCATAGGGGGGAGCTCCATTGGCTGGCCCCCGGTGGCCCGGGCTCTCCTATGCGGAATGGGCTTTGGGGCATTCAGACAAACCCGGGAAAGGGCGGGAGGGGACTTATTTCTAGTTAGCTTAGGGGGTCAGGTATACACGTGGCCCCCGCGGTGGTTTTGTATCGACGCAGCGGAAAATCCTCCCCCCTGGATGTGTGGTTAAAAGGAACCCTTCTCGGTGACCTTGGGGAAAGGGGCGCTCTTGGAGTTCGGGAGGGCCAAAGGGGGAGGTAGAGCCTCTTTTCCCTTGGAGGGGCATTGCCCCTTTGGGGTACCCCCAGCTGTGTCCCCCCTTCCTGGTTTGGGGGGCTGATTTTTGCACTTTTAGGGGGTTGTTTTTTTGTTTTGGTGGGCTGTGGGGAGGATATAGGGCTTGCAGGCGCGAAATTGGGCTTTCGGGGTTCTGGAAAATCCCGAGTGTGTTTTATTTTTTTTGTATTGTATTTATTTGTAGGGTTTTATATTTTTTTTATTAATATGTGTTTGGGGGTTTGGGGTTTTGAGTTAGGTTGGGGGGGGTGGGAAAAGGGGGGGGGGGGGTTTCGTTGGATATTGGGGTTTAAAGGGACTTTTAGGACCTTTGGGGCATTTTGGGGAAAAAAAAAAAAAAAATCCTGGATGATTCTTGGACGTCCGGTTTTAAAATGTGCTGGGGGGATGGGAAGCGGGGTTTAGTTCAGGGCCAAAAAAAAAAAAAAAAAAACAAAAAAAAAAAATTTATTTTGGGGTGCTTGGGGTTTGGGTGTCTTTTTTTTTTTTTTTTATGCAACCGGGCCCCGGGCCATCTTGGGTTGTAAAATTTTGTTTTGTATTATAGTAAAAGTAAATATTGTAAATAGTTGGCTTTTTGGGGGGTGAGTTTGGGCTGGACCGGGGATAGTAAAACCCTGATGGGGGTGCAATTTTCCTTGTATTGGCTTTTGATATTTTTGGCGAAGTTTTGTATTTATTTTTTTGTTATGTTTTTTTTAAAAATTTTTAAAAAAAAGAAATACAGGATGTAACTCAGGGTCCCAGTCAGGTAAGTTTTTTTTATGGAAGTAAATGCACCACAGAATAGTGAGGAAATTGAAAGGGTTAAAACAGGATGTAACCAGGATCATTTCAGGATAAATAATGTAGGGACACAGTGACTTTCTTTTTTCCAATTTTTTGAATAGTGGGGCGCAGCTCTGGGATTTAAAACAGGATGTAAATCAGGATCGTCAGGATAAGTAATGTATGTACAGTGACTGCACCAGAAAATATTTAGTGCAGCTTTTGGAGGATAATACCCGGAATGTAAATCAGGATCAGTACAGGGGTAAGTAATGTATTAAAAGTGAAATGGGACCCCGAAAAATAGTGAGCGCAGCTCTGGAGGATAATAAAAGGATGTAACCAGGAACAGTACAGGATAATTTAATGTTTTGGTTTCCCGTGACCCGCACCCGCAGAATAGTGAGCGCATCTCTGGAGGATAATACAAAGGGTGTAATCAGGATCAGTAAAGGATAAGTAAAGTAAAGTACAGTGACGGCCCAGCGAATTTGTGGTGCCCGCTTGGAGGGGTAATCAAAGGGTGTAAATCAGGATCCGTTTCAGGATAAGTAAAGTATGTACCCGTGACTAAAAGAGCGAATAGTGAGTCAGCTTGGAGGGGTAATACCGGATGTAACCCGGATCAGTACAGGGGTAAGTAATGTATGTACAGTGACGGGACCACAAATAGGAGCGCCAAAATCTGGAGGATAAAAACAGGATGTAACCCCAAGGGGGTCCCGTACAGGTTAAATAAAGTTTGTACAGTGACTGGCAGCAAATGTGAGTTTCATCTCTGTCC